>JAGFPH010002027.1:61251-133279 GCA_018207615.1 Philaenus spumarius
GTCGCCATCTTCAGTGATGCACGAGCTACAATAGTCAAACTATAACTTGAGTACTATACTCAAACTTGAGTTATGAGTTATAGTTTGACTATTGTAGCTCGTGCATCACTGAAGATGGCGATTTGTCGTTGGAACGCGTTTGAGTTAATAAACGTATTAGTTGTGAGATTTTGTGTTCTAAGTTTATTCTATCAAGTATATCTTCTCACAAGTCAAGCTCAATATTAATTTACCTTTATTGATTGTTGAAAAAAATACAGACCACTCTGAATATCAGCTCTTATTTCTTACGCATAAACCCTAGCCTATAGCCTCTTGTGAAGACCCCAATGTGACCGTATAGAATATTATTACATTCTGCTTCCGTTTCTTCTTACAATATTGTTCCGTTTCTTGGCCCAAAGTCCATGGCCTGTCCATCGGTCTCTCAACTCACTCGGCCCACACTCTAGGCCACACCACTCTACACTGCCCCCAATCAAGTTCAGGATGAAGTTTATGTAGAAGACTTTCGCCTGCTTAACTGACCTGAATCTTGAGTGTTATGGAAATGTCAGGTATTTCTTCTACGCTTCCTACTTCCGTGTTATGTCGTTTTGCACCAACAATCTTACATCAAACATTGCTTAATAAACTGTTACATCATACTTGACCTACAATTAAACCAACCATTTCCTAATTATTATTCCTATTATACTTAAACAAGTAAGTCGACACAGACCCTACAGAATCATTAGATGAATTATAAAGACTTCAAAAATTTTGCTGATTCTGCAAAGCTTTTGAACTACAAACTCGTCCAATATATAAATGTACCAAGTTTAAGATTCATAAGAACTATGAATACAGTATACTTTAAAACATCGCACGGTTCCATTTGAGCCTGAAAACTGCAAGTCAATCATGTTTGCAGAGCCACCTCAGAGGAAGTGTCGTTCGACGAGGAACGAGAATTTTGTGAATACTCTCGCAGTGAAGCCAAAAATATAAGATATGACTCAAATTATTGAAAATGGGTAATTATAACAATTTCAATATTTCACATACACTTTTGTAAGTTTTGTATTTTAATAAAAAGTTGAATATGTTAGTTTAAACAAGTTGTATCTGCACTTACACCCTTGCACAATTTTACTAGATTGATTCTAAGATAAGGTGCAAGAGGTGGACAGAGCTCACCTATGACAAGGTTCTAACTGCATTTTGACATATTTTATATACAATCAGCTTGAAGGAATGTTTTACTGAAACTCACATAAAAAGTTAAAGTGTAGCTGTATTACGTAATGTGGTAATTTAGTTTAAATTTTATTTAAACTAAAATAATTGGTGAATAATTCAGTGAATTTTTTATATTATATGAATTTCGTTTAGCAATTAAATATGTAATTGAATTACCTGAGAATAATGTAATTAAAAGGTGTCTCCAACGAAGTGTAAGGAAATTCACTACCTGGTTTTGTTTAATCTTGCTGAGGCAAATACATCACAGGGATGAGAGCGTTTATCAAATTACATTTAATAAAAAGTAGATATATAATGTTTTGATGTATTATGTTAAATTTATCCTTGGTTTGACTTTAAATAAATAACTAAATAAATAGTCAAAGCATTTTTATATCCTTTCTTCTATATACTGTTATTTAAAATAATTAAAGGTTTTTAAATGGTTTATTAATCTTTAGTCTTGGTAGATATATATGTTTGATTCTATTAAATAAATATGTTTAATATTCAATTGAATGGTAACTTGCATTGAAATTTTTTGCCCTCTACCCCTAATTAGAGTGTTTTAATAAACGTTACTAGTTGACCCGTGCGAATATTTCGCAAGTTCGGAGTAGGCCTACATTTACCTGATTAACACGTTGATTTAATCCTGTTAATTAAGTTTATTTATTTACATTGGTTTATAAATAACAGTTTCCCTATAAAATCTTATAGTGTAAACAATCTAACTAACAGCTGTCATGCTAGTCAAACAGATGGTAAATAGATGGCGCCTTTCATTCGGAACATACAAAGTATAATATAAAAGTTTTTTTAATCAATTTGTGTTATTAAATCATGAATTTTAAGCTGTTTGTCTATTTTTCCAGTGTAGCGGTTAAGGAAAGCTTTAAAATGATGCCTCATTCATGTAACTTAATGATGTATTAAGGAAGTTATGGCGTACCGACAAAAAAATGGCCTTGAGAAATAATATATGCGATTAATTAAAGACCTCATAAATTAAAAGTATAAAATGTCACAATCAATATAAATAAAATCCATCAATTAGTTTGTAGAAAATTTCACATTTAAAACTAAATCATAATTAGCAATAATGTTTATTTTAATAATTATTATTGATAATTGTAATACGTAATTGTAATTGTTATACTTATTTATAATATTTAAAAATGATTAGCTAAGTGTGCCAAAGAAACAAATAACCGTTTTCTTTTACACTTCATTTATAAATAATATATATTTATAGTCTTACATTTGCATTCGTAACAGGTAAAAGATTTATCATGAATTCAGAAACAATTTGTTTTCTTTAATAATGATACAAAGTATATAAATACAACTATATATTACAAATCTTTTTGTAACCTAAATGTTTCTTTCATAATTTTTTATATTTTCTTTACTGTTTTTAATAGGACGCCTAGAGGCAAAGTTTGCACTTTTTCATTTATTTACTGTTTTTGCGAATCAGACTTTAATAGGATATTTAGTACTTTCATTAACAAATGAGTAGTGGCTTTGAATCATAATTAGAATCAAGGTTTATACAAATATAGTCATTTAAAAGCCAATATCATGACGAAAGATTCATACACTCTTTTTCAGTAAAATTGCTCCACTTTTAGAAACAATTCACAAAGGAAATTTATCCAGGTTAAAGAAATTGAATTACTCATTTGTAAAACTTCTGAAGCTTATTTAGCTAAAAAAATAATCTAAAGAATAGCAAGTTCTTGTGCCACATTATATTTTGCATAGCAAAAATTAATTTGTTTGTGTTTTCAGTTATGTTTTATTGTTACAGAATTTACAACAGATAAAAGTCGATTTTTCGGACTTGATAAACTACTAATATCAAACATCTTCCCAACAGTCCCTAAGTTGCAATGTTATGAGAAATGATATTGATATTTTAAATGAAAACTAAACTTATATTTTTATATGACGTATCTGCTCATTGTTTCTTCTTTCAACATGTTTTTATTAACTCTATGACCCAGTCTGTAAGCTGTGGTAAAAACATTTTGTAACCACATGCATAAACGTAGCTTGGCTTTATTTTATTTTTTAACAATGTTATATCTGCTATAATCTCGTTTTGAAGATGTTAATTATATGTTCTTACACATGGTAGTAAAAACACTAACATATGAGTTGGTTGAGTGATTTTGTTATTAACAAGAGACACTTATCCAATACACCATTAGGCTTATAGGACCAATACTCTCTGTCTCCCTATCTTCCCTCTCATTCCCGTTCTCTCCTATCTTTCTATTAATATTTAAATGTTAAACTAAGTAACCTACTAACGCCAAATTATAATTGGTCATACTAGAATCAAGTGAGATTTATAGCATACTAGCTAAATACCCGGGAATTTACGGGAATGCTACGGGGAATTTTTTGCATTATTATGTTACATAATTGTTATATTTCTCTCTCATTTTCTTTCGTCTTTTATTTCAAGAAAGTTAATTATTACAAAATGATGCATTTTCAAATAGTTTGGTAACTATTGTTCATTGACTGCCCGTCAATCATCAAGGTATCTGGACTGAATAAATTAAATCAATTAACAATAAAGAATTCAGACTGAAGAGCTTCTTCTTTTTCAACCACTGACACTACAGACTGGTAAATCAGTATGGGTTGGATGTTGCAGATCGCCCAGATACGTCTTTGATTTGTGAATGCTTAGATCGTTTTAATTTTAATCTTTAAATATTTTCTTAAAATTATTAAGTACCAAATTGCAGCTCTTTAGCTTTAAGATATTACTAACCAATACTTATTGTTTTAGGCGTTATTGTTGTACCCCTTAGCAGCACGTAGCAACATTTAAAACTGGTTTACTTTTTATATGTGTTTTTCATGTAATAAATGTATAAAATTTAAGCTTTATAGCTTTAGGTAAATATAACAAACAATATGTATTGTTTTAGAGATTGTTTCAACCCTTTAAGTCCAAATATTTTAAAATATTTTCTTAGTGCGCCTTTAGCGCCTATGAGCAATATGTGTAAACAATTTCACATTCCTAGGCGTTATTCAATTCATATTTATAGATTTAGGGGTTGTTGCTACATTTTAACCCCTTAGAAGTACATGACAAAATGTAAAACTGATTTACTTTTTACATGTGTTTTTCAAGAAATAAATATAAAAAATTTCAGCTTTCTAGCTTTAAAGAAAGTATAACAAACAATATTTATTGTTTCAAGGGCTGTTAAGTCCTACTATTTTAATATCCTTTCTTAATGAGCAATATTTGTACCGAATTTATTTTTCATTTGCGGTATTCAATTAATATTTATAGTTTTAGGGGTTGTTACTACATTTTCACCCATTAGCAAAATGTGACAAAATGTAAAAGTGGTTTATTTTGTATATGTATCTTGTAAGAAATAAATGTACAAAATATCTGCTCTCTAGCTTTAAGGAAAGTATGAAAATGCATATTTATTTTTTAATGGTTGTCATCACATTGTCACCCCTTAGCAGCACGTAACAAAATGTAAAACTGGTTTACTTTTTATAAGTGTTTTTCAAGGAATAAATGTACTAAATTTCAGATTTCTATCTTCAAGGAAAGTATAACAAATAATATGTTTTTGTTTTAGGAGTTGGTTCAATCCTAAAAAGAAAAATATTTTAAAATATTTTCTTAGTGCGCTTATAGCGACTATGAGCAATACTCGTAAAAAATTTCACGTTCTTAGGCGGTAAGGGTAAAATCTATAACAAACAATATTTATTGTTTTAGAGGTTGTTTCAACCCTTAAAGGCCAAATTTTGCAAAATTATTTTTTAATGCGCCTCTTCATTATTGGACGGATGTACCTTCCAAATTTCAAGTGTGTAGCTTTAATAGAATCGGCTCTGCGTTAATCGTCAGTAAGGACATTGCATTTTATATAGAGAGAATATAATATTACAATGATAAACCTAAACTTATCAATAAGGTTTAGGTAGTTAGCTGTGGCTGACTAATCTTAGAGTATACCACAGAACTACAAAAAAATTACTGGTTATTACAGAACTAACAACTTCAACTAAAGCGTGATACGACTTTGATTATATTTTATTGAACATGTGCTGACTTACCAATAACACACACAGCATCAACAAAGTAAATTTTGCAAAACTTGGAAATTTATACGTTTTAATAATTACGTCTATAATTTTGTGTTTGGTTTATTACAAATAGTAATTTAATAACCACCCAAGATGCATAAGCAGTAAAATAAAATAATAATTTTAGCACGCCATAACATTTTTAAAATGTAAAAATGAGTAAAAATTCTAATACTAAACAATAGTTCCATAACAAAATATTATCTTCCTTTTTCAAATACCTTAATGGTTGTATCATAAAATTATAAATATATATTATGGAATAGTTTCACAAATAGACCGTGTAATTTATTCTTACAATTTTATGTTTACTGAACTTCAAAATAATTTCCAAGTGAGAGGGAAAACTGTTTTCGTGTTGGAGCTTGAGGAAATTGACTGAAAAAAGATGTGTTATCTGTATAGGAATAGTTGGATTGCATCATCTAAAATATTTCTAGAATAAATATTATATATTAAAGTGTCTTATTTGATAATACTGAAACTGTCTAATCTCACAAACCTCAATCATATTAACAATAAATCTATTTTGCCTAGATGTAGTTGGTTTCGGTTGTAGTAAACTTCAAGAAGTAATCTTCTATATTATATATAAATAATAAAATAATATATAAATTTATGCAATGTAATAATCAAATTGTTATAATCAAACCGCAATGTTCAATTATATTAGATTGGTGTGTGCATTTGCTGCATCTTTTCAAATCTGTTATACTTCAAATATTTTCTAGGTTAATATAATAATGGCCACTTTCTCAGCAAAAGTACATGTAGGCCTACTGTACGAAATATTCCGTTTTATAAAAAGAACAAAGTTCTTATAAAATATAAAGTTATGTGTAAAACAAAGGTATTCCTGTTTTCGTCCATAACTTTCGTAGGTTTTTTTTTGTGTTTTTCATAACTATAAAGCACTAGAAAGACACAGGTATATTTAAAACAAATTTATGTTTATTAAATCATTCTTTAAGTAATTATATAATATGTTTTGTTTTAGTTGTCCATGGTTATATGATTAGTGAGCAAATAACGAGTGTTGTATTTCAAATACCATTATTTACGTTTTAAATATGTTTATTATTTTAGTCATTGAAAATGCGTTTTCCATATTAATTTTAATTTAGATGGTAACAATATCCTATGTAAGTATAATAAACCGTTGATTAGATTAGTTTTACTATTCAGGTAAATTATCTAGATTTCATAATTTTGAACTAAAGCAAATTGTAATATATATTAAATATTATAATAGTAATTTAATTTATTTTCAACAGTATTGTAACACTGAAAATCCCTAATTATAAAACTATTGGTGGGTTTTTAAACCATAAATACGTGTATTAAGTTACGAGCATACAATGTGTAATAGGCTATCTTTGATTATGGACCTCAAGGGTAATATTATGGATTTAAGGGTGAGTGTAGGTTGGCGCACGTATGGTTAGTAGAATTAATTAGTGGAATTCTTAATATTTATGAGGAAACATTAAATATTAACATTGTAAAAATAAGAAATGTGTTAAATGTACAAAATAATTATTAGAGATGTTACCAATCTGGCTGGCGGTCAAAATGACCAGTGCCATTCAATGCTGGCATGCATTAGATTTTGTAAACTTTGGGTTCTAAATATAGCATTATTATTATAATAGATTTACATATTTTAGTTCGCCATTTTAATATCATGTATCTAATTAGTGAGAAAATGTACCTCAATCAATAACCATTGCGGTTGAAGGAAGAGAACGGATCAGAGAACTGAAGGAATCCGCTTAATGCTCTACTTTAATTGTTTCCAGATCACTGCTCATGATAATTATACTCAAAGTATGGCCAATGGAAATCAAAGTTAATGCAGAAATAAAATAAAATGTTTTTTGTTATGTCATATTATATTTTTATACTTATATTATAGATCAAACAAATTGATGAATTTGAGTTATGTAGCATTACTTCCTTTTCACTTTTAAACTATAATAAATTCATCTCCTAATGCAAATAATTTTGTACCTATACTTATTACTTGTATATATTGTTAACTGTATGTTTCTATCGGGTAAAATAAAACAGTAGAAAAAAATAACTTTCTACAAAATTAAGTTATGTTTATATTTACTTTTAAATTCAAAATATTTTATACAAAATATGCGTTACATTTACAATTCTTGGAATACCTAATTTAATCGTCTTAAACTATGGTTGCAGTATCTTTATGTCCTGAAATAATTATGTTTTAATATTGGTTTCATAAACTATCAATACTGAAAAACGTATAAGGCTACTTGCATCTAGGGGCGACTTATAATACAGTATATAGTTATATATAGAAATAAAAACGAAACATTTTTATATTTATGAAAAAATTACAAAAAATGTTTACTACTTTTTATGTAGACCTAATGTTTAACTTTTCTTAACTGAACATTTTTTGTTTCTTGAGCTAATAACTTTGTAAATTTTACATCTATCATTTTTACTGGCATAAAATATAAATTCTTTGAACTTTTCTTTACAAAAAAGCTATGGAACACTTTTTGATTGGGGTTCATTATTTAATATTTTTGAAAAAGTGCTTGCACACGCCAAGCAATCCATTTTAGTTAAAGCCGCCGGTTCTAGGGTTAATGATAAACTTTTCTAGAACTTTTTAGTGAAATAGCTAAGTACTTTCCTTAACTAAATGCCAGTTTTTTACTTTCTCTTTGATATTTAAGAAAACTTTATTATTATATATATACATTCTTATTCATAATGCAATTAACAGCGAAAAAACATTTTTTGAGAATAGTCCTCACTTATCATATCCATTTAAGACATTGCATTAATAATACAATAAATACAATGCTGTTAAGTCAAAAACGTTTATTATTTTTTATTAAGGACTTTAATTAAAATACTCCTTTTTAATAAACTTACAATGTTAATTATATTTTAAATGCAAAATAAAATCATTATTATCATAATTTTACAATTGGCCAACATGTTGTTAAATAAACTAATGTAGAAATCATATAATATATAGCCTATAGTGTAAAAGATATTATTACAAATTTAATTAAAAACTCTTAGAGTACGTGACTTTACAAATAACACGTTTACTCAACATTTCTAATATAGTCTCTTAAGGACTGTAAAAGTAAAAAATGACTATTGACACTACCATATTTAGATTCATTCCGTTTATACAGTACGTTAGTTAAAATAATAATGAAACAGTAATTAATTATGTAATTGGCAAATTCAAATAAGATTAAAGTTCTAGAGAAAAAAACAAGCAACAGTGATATATTGTTTTACAATTGTTTATAAAGTTCTAAATATTGTATTATTTATTGTTGGTAGTAACGAAGGGCAAACCAGTTGTAATTGTTGATTTGATTAACAATAATTGACAAACAACAGATAACTTAAACTATTGTTATGTCATTTGGAATTGCTACATACCTTGACGTTAGAAGGGAAATAGAAAAATATGAAATATTATATGGAAATACATACTATACAGATACTAGAAAATTGTACAGGCTTATGTACAGTTTTATTTGTAATACATACTTGCGAAGACACAATTTTCTTTTTTACATCTATTGATTTTCAATGGAAAATTTTACTAAATAAAACTATAATATTCAAACTGTTATAAAATTTAGTCAGACCAGTTTTTCATTCTGCAGTCTGATTTTCGAAAGATGAACAAAATTCAAAATACTTGTTTAGAGACTTTAACATTAATTCTTTTTTAATCTTTTAATAATTGCTTGGTATTTTTTAATTAAATTTTAACTTCCAAATTAGCTGTTGTTATTTAGTTTCAATTAAATTACTTAATTACAAAAGTTCTTGTTATACACAAAGTTTATTTTAAGGCTTGTAAGTTTACTATAATGAAATATTTAATACAAGACTTATTTGCATTAATTGAATCAATTAAACTTAGTAACCTGGTTTATGTAAAGGAATAAAGCTTGGCTTGTGAAAATGTAGAATGTCACAAAAAAACTATTTTCGTTTTACACGCTTAATGTTTGAAACATTTAAGCATATTTTTATATTACCTCATATTGAAAGTATTGCAAAAGGTTTAGATTACCATAATTTTTAATCATTTGCCATTGCATTAATAAAAATCGAGAAGCCTGAGCCAATGAAATGAACTCTGTAATCTCTGTTTGCATTTTAACACTACCTATTGGCTAGCAGAAGAATTATTGTGACTTTAGTCTAAACAGAGAACGTTGTAATGTTAAAATATCTACAATATACATAATTATACGTTTATATAGTTAAATTAATTATTAAAGTGATATTTTTAAAGCACTCAAGAAACGCACTCCATAAACATCAATTTTATTAAAATTAGTTTAATACTTTCAATTTACAAAATTGGAACTATTTACACAGACGTACCAAACCTGAGTTTCTATACAAATATTTAAAAAAATTAATATAACATAGTCTTGAATCATAGAATATTTAAATGGTCAGAACAGGCTCTTATTGGTGAATTAAGTGTGGGAGGTTAAAAAACATAGAGAAACTAATAGCTGAATTAAATTTTATATTAGTTTACTTATCACAAGAATGCTTACCTTAACTTATCTTTTTTTATTTTAATATATATGTATACAGTGTGCAGTTATTTGTAATTTCTAAATTTTAATTTTGTATTAAAAGTTAATTAATGTTTTGTTTGATGTATAATAGTTATTTTGTCTACTTAGTTTATTAAAGCTGAAAGTGTGATTATTTGTGCATTTTATATAACAATTAGACCTACTGTAAATTCATATTTTATTATTCTTTTGTTGTTGTTGTTGATTATTTAATTTGTAAAACTTGCTACTCTAGCAGACGGCCTAGGCCACATCATTATGCATCGGTTAGGGGCATATTATTACACTGTCAAATTTATTTGTCAAATAATTGGTCAAAGTTTTATCAAAGATCTTTGATGAAATATACATATTACACCTGTCCAATTTCTTTGATCAACTTTGATATTAAATTAGATATATTTTGGGGTTATGTTTCGGTTATTCTAATATTTTTATTATTTTATTAACTATTATTACAAAATTGCAGTTGAAAGATTGTAATCCATATCATAATGGGTCCAGATTTCAAAAACTAATCTAAAAAAACTTGTAAATACACTTTTACAATAAAGTAAACATAATGAGAGTTTCTTTAATGTTTTACAAAAACCATAAACTTATGATATACTGCCAACCCTAATATTACAGACTGCAAAACATTATTTGTAATTTCTTCTGAAGGTTTTTGCCTTACATCGCGATTTTTATAGGCATTCGTGTTAATGTTCCACAAACAATATTCTTTTTCATAATGTAAAAAAAAAGTTTTCATAGCTTCAACTCTCCATATCAATGTTGCCGTCGTATTAAAAATATAAAAGTAAAGGAACAGAAAGAATATAATAAAAACAGAAAAGCTTATATTATTTTGAGGTTAGGAGGTTACCTAAAAAATACTTGTTATAATATTTTGCTTTATTCTTATAATTAAAAAAAAATCTTTGTCAAAGTTTACAACATGTCAAAGATTCATCAAAGTTTGATCAAAGTTTGGTGAATAAATTATTTCGTCAAAGAATCGTCGAATTTCTTTGATGTCAAATCTTTGATCAAAGAATTCGACGTTTATTTGATAGTGTAATATGTACCTTAATAACTACCAACACTAATAAATAATCATATTGTTTATTGTCGTTTGTGCAAAGTAATATATTATTAATTGCTTAGGTTTAATAAATGCATTAATTATTATTATTATTTTTATTATATATAGCCTATGTCTAAATAAATACTATTTATTTAAACACTACGCAGCAATAAATAACTTAGTACAAACAGACTATATTATTACTACCTTATAATAGCTGACTTTTTAAATAAACTTTTAAAATACATATTTTTTAAGTGACATGTGTATTTTTATTTTTTAATAATTAAAATCTTAGTAATACGATTAAAGGTTAATTAAATTTAAATAATTTTTTCGTTGTTTTGATACTAAATAAAATTTATGATTACGTAAAATTAGTAAACCCTTCTGACTAACGTTGAAAGCATGTGTGCAATTGTTGTTATTATGCCATTCTCTCTACATAATATACGTTTAAACTGATAGTATTTAGGCCAAAATCCTCATAAAACATTCAAAAGTAAATTCCTTAAAACACATTATTATAAAGGTCTTAAATTGTCTCTCCGTGTCAGTTTATTTAATCAAAGCGAAATTTTGTTGTACCATAGCAACCAGATTCACAAAAAAATATATTATATAGAATTAAAAAATGTAGGACAATGTATTCACGACTGTTAGGATTATATTATAACATACAAATCTAATTTAATGGAATATTACATAATATTGTTAAATGTGCATGTAAATAAATCTGATTACTGAGATGTCATTGTTATTTGTTATTGCTTTAACAATTACTTAGGATAGACTAATTTATTATTTTAACTAAATAAAAGAACTTTTAAGAATGTAGACCAACTGCATAATGTTAAATAAATAATTATTTAAGGCCTAGAAAGGTCAATTGCAACAAAATACGTTTAGAAATATTCACATTCGAATAAGTTATCTTTGCTAAATATACTATCAAAAATACATTTTACTAATTAGAAAACTACATCATCTGAAGTATTGATTGCTTTGTAGCAATTTTTTTATCTTTATATGTACTAATTATCTACTTAAAATATATGCTAGCTTTCACATAGCTTTCAATTAATTAATTACGATAACACAGGAGTTTCATTTGTTAAAGGTTTCAATAACAATAACTAACTTGAACATATCGTTCAGATATTACGTCATTTAATAATACAATTACATTTTGCTTTCATTAATTTATACAATATCCAACGAGATCTGTCACAATTTTAAATAACTAAATGTGGATATATATTATGACTAAATAAAGAACTTGTCATTTCCTCAGAGAAACAATACAGAGCACAGCTTTAACCCCATTTTATAACTTGAGAAATACATTTTTAAGTTAGTTTAAATGCATTTTAATACATAATATATTGTTTAAATTGCTTCTATTTATAAATCAAGTCTCTTCTCCCTTCGATTTATACTGTATTAGACTGCTGAAAGTTGCAATTCTAAAATACTTTTGAATTTTAATGTTGACTCTCAAATAGTTTATTTTTGTATTGTTCTTTTTGCCGTTCGGCAGTAAGTAGAGTCCATCCTGCTCAATAATATTGTACGGACAAACTGTAGAAAACTTTGACAGCCACGATAATCAATATAAGAAACCACTTACCAGTAATATTTAAAATTAACTATACATTTTAAAAGGTATCTCTTGCATTTTACAAATGTATTTCGTTCATGATTTCTTGTCTTATTATTTCAGATGTAGCTTAATTTTAAATTACAAGTTACCACACTATACAATTAAAATAAAAAAAAAAAATTTTGTTTTGTATATTGCGTCCTGAAAAATATGTATTTAAAACTTTATATTATTACGTTTTACACTATCTTATTATGTAGGATAATTTGTTATTAGCTTAATTTCATAATTGATAATAACATATTATAATTCGATTGTATTTAATACGAATTTTTAATATTACATTAATGGTGTAACTGGTTTATGCTGTTCTGTTTTGGATATACGTTAAAATATTGGTATTCTTATGAACAGTGAATTGGACAGTGGTGCTTCCTGTGTACATTATTTTAACTGTAACGCACTCTAAGGTAAAATGTACTCCGTTAAATACAGTACTTGTAATGAATACTGACTTATTGTTTATAAAAATCTACAATCATATTTCATGAAAGGTACGATTGGTATTAACATGTTGGTATTCAACAAAATAACGATAACCTGTAGTGAAAACTAAACTACAAAATAATTTAGACCTCTGGCTTTCTCTACACACATTGTATAATTTCTTTATAATAATTATCTAGGATTAATAATTACCTCGAAACTGATGAAGTTTATAATATTGCATGTAAAAATTATAATGTAAGAGTTATAATAAAGGTTTAACAGAGAAAACAAGAAACTTAATCTTACTCAATAAGCACAAACATTTACAAATTAGAAATAAGAATTATGTTTAAGTATTAAATCATCTGTTAATAGAATTGCTACTGAAAAATGCCCTACATGAAAAATAGATTTAACATTTTGCTATTGCACTAGTAGTGGAATCAATAATCAGCTTACCTACATATTTTAAATGGTCAACAGTTTTAACCGCTTAAATGTCCCAATTTTCTTTTAAATTATTAGAAAATTTGAGTAATATCGTCACAATATTCATTCCATTATAGATTGTGATATATTCATAGGCAGTATATTAGCAGTTTTTACGTAAGTTTAATTGTCTGTCATATTTACAAAATTCTAATTAGGTTAATTTTTAAATTTGAGATATCCGATGCATATTTTATTAGAAAATAATTGTCGAGTAACCTCAATAAGTCCGTCTTGTTGTATATAAAAGACAAGTTACGAATCCATGACTCTTTCATAATATCTTTAAAACTCCATAAAAGAAGAGATTATTACAAAATAAAAAACATTTCCACAAAATAACAAACTACACACTGTTATGATACTTTATTGTACAATCTTGTCGGATGTGGCAAGTGGCGGACAAAATAATTTACCATTTACATATTTACTCAGAGGCCTATATATATTTGTGCCAGAAAAAGTGCAATGTTTTCGTAAACAGGCAATAATAAAGGCCTATTATTAATCTAATAGGGTTTCTCACATTATTGGAAATTGTTTGGTAAGTTTTTGTATCTTTCACAATAATATACAATGATCACCTCAATTTATATCTCAAAGTTATCATAATTATGATAACTTATATATAAATATATATATATAAGCTCAATATAAATCATTAGTTTATAACGTAGTAATGTCTTTAAGATTTACCTTGTACCTATTAATATGTACATTTTTCGTATTTATTTTCATGAAGTTTTTTTAAAATGTATTTGTGCATATTATAATAGATTATAAAAAGTGGGAAAAGGAGATCTAAGAAAACGAATACAATTACCTATTCTATACCTGGTACTAAGGAGAACAGTAGAGAATCTGGTAAACAACGTGGTACTTTAAAAACACTATTAAGTAATTGAAATTGGTAATTTGTTTTACTTCCCGTTTTATTGTGTCCCAATTACACTAAAGAAAACGGACGATTAGTTTATCACGCATACATCAACTAGTTCAAAAACCGATTTTATTTATTATAATTGTAATTTTAAAAAATCCAATAACATTGCAAAAACTAACGTATTTTACATTAAATTTATGAAATAGGTAATGGTTCAAGTTATTAATAATAAAATAGTATTCAACCAAATAAGTTCTAAGTTCAAATTCACAGTTTTATTAAATATCTTAAACTAAAGGAATTTAGCTTACTATAACTTACTTAACGCAGTATTTCCAATTCATTAATTTTAAGAAAGATCATAATACCTTTATGAGGGACGAATAAAAAAAAAATAATTGGTTTATGTTATATTTTACCAAATTACGGTTTATGGAACCTTTAAATCAGTATCAGTGCAGTGTTCCAATTATAAAATGGCAATAGCGCAATATTATTCTACCCCACTTTATCCGCTATTGAACGATGTTTGTGGAGTGCATTTAATTGATTACTAAAGTTTCACCAAATTAATTTGTTCGTAACGTATAAATACCTATCAATTTAGTGAATTCAATTATAAAACAATTTAGTGCTGAAAGAAATATCAAATGTTTTTAATTGGGAAACAACAATAACTTCCAGGAACAAAATATTTTGATCTGTTGAGTTCCAATCGATATTTCGATAAATAATGAAATACGTATAAGGCATTGTTCTCACCTATAAAAACTTTTTCGACTAAACAACTTTTATGAATTATTAAGATTTCAATTAGTTTGTGGTTTAAATTACATTATGATTATTTTTAATTGGAATTCCACAGTATGTTTTATCGCGGATAAAATGTTTAGCAAAGTTGAAGTAATGCTATAGATGTTTTAAAATAACAAAACTACAAATCCAACAGTGAAACTCAATAACAACAAAACTTATGATGATTTAAAAAGCATAAAGTGTTAATTAACACACGAATTATTAAATCATCCACCACCATATTCAACGTTGAATAGGGAGCCATACTGTTTAACTGCATAACTGTTTAAAACATTTAAAATAAGCGTTGAAAACTTGTAATTGTTGCAATAGTATCTAATTATTGCAGAATGATCCAGTTTCAAAACCACTTAGTTGTAAATGGATAATTAGGTGGAAAACTATCTTCTTGGTTTAAAAATGGCTTTCCGATATTGAACAAAATAAAAACAAACTACTTGCGTTTTCAAGAGTATGAATTACTAGTGAACTAAAATTATATAATATCAGATAATAATAGATATGTTTTGTTGTTTGACTAAATTGTAGTCTTCTTTTTATAATAAACTAGTGGACAAGGCAATTCTTCTCTATTGCTTCATTTAATTTTAAGGGTAAATATTCCATTTCATTACTTTGACATAAGTAATCGAATTACAAATGGTTTTTATATCATTTAAGAGTAATATTACACAAATTTAAATGTATAGTTTGTAGGAAGTTAGTGCAGTTTGTATTATACTATTGTAACTACCATATTTCAAATCCTTAAACTGTAGTAATTGTAACGTCTAAACACTCCTGGTAATGATAGACTTATTGATAAACTGTGACATTTTTAGTGAAATCTGTCCAACAGTTTTTGAGTCTATAGAGGACAAAGAAAGAAGAAAGAAACATTAATTTGTACATAATGTATACAGATATTGAGAAATGTGTTGAATAATGCGTAAAAACAGAAATAGGTCACATCTAACTTACAAATTTAACGCATTTTTTTATGTAGGCAGTGAACATATATATGTATATTTTTGAAAAGTCGATCTTTTATTTACATTGGTTTACATTCAATTTGGTTCATCCTAAGCAATCGTGTGGTCTTTACTTACAATTATTAAACTATAAAAACTATTTTACAATTAATATGTCACACATTCATTTTATTCTTGTAAATGTTGGCCTAATTGAATTGACTACATTGTGAGCATGTATGTAGTAAAATGTAAAATGTTTCTTGTTGACTAACATTTTCAACTAAAATATTTACTAAATCATATACATTTCAATAAACCGGCTTTAAAAATATATATATTAATTGCTGTCCCGTCAGACGTCCTGTCCTAAGTTCAATAAATTTGTTTGTAATCGTTCAATAATTTGTGAATTTGCGATAAGCTGTTGGAAAAAGAAAAACGTACTTCTCAGTGATTATTGTATCAATTAAATTTGAGGAGAAGTACATTTAGACGAACTCTGATTGAACATTTTATATGCGAGTTGAATTCAATCAGCAGTACACAGCTAAAATGTTGAAACGAGCTATGTGTCTGGAATGTGATCGACTTAGATCCATGAGGATTTGTCCTAAATTTAAGTAATAATTGAATTAAGACAGAATTTTAAATAAACAGTCAAAGTAAAGAAATGCTTTAATTCGAGAGGTTCAATATGACATGACTCCTTCATTGCAATGCTTTATGATATACGATTGTTTTTAATGTGTTGCACGAAAAAAAAGCTGACGGTTTTCCGTCAAGAGAACATGTGGCTATTTACATTATCCATAAGTTAAGATATTTTTTAGTTTCATGATTTTGGTATCCAAGTCACTTCATAAAATGAAATAAATTCAGGAAATTACTATAGTATTTTACCTGGTTGTGTTTGCTTTTAGTGTGTTAATCTATCCTAAAAAAGCTGTTGATTTTAAAGAATAATAAACTGATTATAAATAATGTGCTAAGTAAAGTTGCTATGTTAATGAGTGTAAACAAGCATGTTTTGCTAAGATTTTTGTTCGAACAGCTCTTTTCTTGCGTTATGGTCTTGAATTCATACAAAAAAGAATATTCAGTTTTTCCCAAATTTAAAACTTTTCCAGGAAACTTTAAAAAAATTTCTTTTAATATAAACCTAATTCGAACTATTATGAACACTTTGAAACTAAAATTAGTAAAATTGGCCCAGTCGTTCTCAAGTGATGCGCTTACTAACAGTATTTAATTTGTATTTATGTAAATATGTTTAGCTATTGGAATCGTAAATGTGTAAAGGTCTTTGAAAACTGGCACCACTTTCACATTAATTAAGTTGGTCTTGATCACTTACTGTAATCAACAAATAATAGAAAACAAATAATTTATATGAAAATGCTGCAATAGAAGGTTATTTATAACAAGAAACTCCAGGTTTAGGTGCTGATAAAACGTTACATAACAAACATTGGAGGAAAAGAGTCTACCTGAAATAATAGAAATTGTGATTCTTGTTACTGGCCAAGAAGTAAATATCCATGACACAACAACAATAGTTTAAATGTTATTGTTATTGTCATACAAAATATTCGTCATTTTGTTTGTTAAATAACACCATTTTAGAAGTAGAAAATATTCAATAACACTTCAACATAACCTATAAATATAACACTGCATAGACTCCACTAATGCCAGATGTTGTTTTAATACAACACGCATAATTATGTTAATAAAATAAAATAATAAAAAGTTTTGTAAAATTTCAAAGCTAATAAATGGATGTAAAAACTGTTAAATTCACAATAAAACTAACACTTGTAAAACAAAAAGATATCAATAGCAAGAGACGTAAAGAACTAATGCTCAATAAAATTGTATTAGAAACTCAAATGACAACAATCACACAAAACAGTTTGTTATCTTTCAAAGTACAATGACTAGATAGATACTGTACGGCCAAGTGAGGTCTTCTTTCCTATTGGCCGACAGCCATTTTTATGCTAAATTCTTATGTGTTTATATTCTATTTGTTATATATTTTTGCTCGAAATAACAGAATACACTTTTTAAGACGAAACAAAATCTGTATTAGCCTATTTAATTTCAATATAAATATCAAATTGTAACAATTAATTGCATGCGTTTCCCTTTATATAAAAAAAGAAGAAAACAAAGAGGTAATTCCTCTTAAATTACAAAGAGACACAATACTATTATTTGCATTATACTTCTGAGCAGATGGCATTATATTTAGGTTAAACATGGCGACCTCTTCCGTATGGCCGCACTGTCTCTATCTAGTCACTGTACTCAAAACTAAACTAAAGTTCCATCTCGGGGAGCATTTTTAAACTACATACAACATGTCCTGATACAAAGAATAGAATAATTTAAAAAACTTTAAACAGTATTAAAAGAGATGTTGTATTAAAACAACACAGACATAAAATGGGTTAATATAAATATCCATAGTCATAAGAAAAAGTGCGATATGAGCCAGAAACTTTTAAATGCTGGAAGATAGAAAATTTACGTTGAGCAACAGGTGAGAATATTGTATTGTTAAGATATTTGTAACTCCAAAGTTTACGTATAAAAGCAATCGTATTGTGGATTTAGCACCACACAGAAGATTTGTTTTTATAGGCGTAAAACCTGGGTGGTTATCATCGCCTTACCACACATAAGAGAGATCTTACGAACAAACACCTTGTTCTATGGAATAGAAAAAGTTCATTACATCATCGAAATTTATGAAATTAAATTTTTAGAAATCCTATATATATAAAACAACTAACTTTGAAAATTGGTTTATTAAGAGAAAATAAAACATTTTCTATTATTTTTTTTTATGGTTCTGGGTTTCCAAGATACTTTTAATAATAGATAAGGTAATATCATTATTAAATATTACTTTGTTATTTGTTCATGTGACTTCTGTTGTTTGATTATTTACGATGCGTTTCAGGAACACAAATCCCATTATCAAGTAAACATTAAAAACACTAAAAACAAACTTTCTAAACACAAATAATACTCAACACTTGAAGACTTTAACACAACTTTTAAAAATAAGTGCGCACAATAATTGTATACGATGTACAACATTGAAATTAGACCAGTACACTAACTAGTTTCGTTATTGCAACATGCTTTTTCAAGTATTTGTGTTTTGTTCTTAGTTAATGTTTAATTAATAGTTAATGTTTAGTTAATATTACCGTATCTATTATTTTCCATCAAGTAAGAGAAAATGAGAAAAGTATAAGCACACAAAATCTAAGAAGAACAAACAGTTTTCACTTAAAAAGTTTATTCAGACATAAACTCCTTTAGTTATAGGGGAATCTAGTGAGCTATGAGTATTTTCAAAACGTGATTTACACATTTTAGCTTCAAATGTATGTTTTAGTGCATAAAAATTAAAACTTTCATAGAAATTAAAATTTTTTAGAGTAATACAAAGATTGCCATTAATGTCGATTTTAAAGTTCACAAACTAAGTGTTAAATAGTTGTATAAATTACAGGAAAAGGAAGGCTGCGTCTTTAAAATTATGTTAAATTGTTTAAACAAAATGTATTGTAGGTTGGTAAGAGCCACTTTGGATCAAAACAATCATAAAATTTTATGTTTATTATTTGATACGTTTTTAGACAGTCAGACCAAAGTAACACTTTTATTTATATTACAGTGAAGCCGATGATAAACCATTTTCGATACATTGGCCTCTTTTAATTTTTAACTTCAAATTTCACAACTTGTGAAAGGTTTTCTTATATTGCAGAGGGTTTATATTATAAAAATAAGATCAATGTTGCCACGTTATTAAATTTGTTGATAAATGTTTTACTAGAAAGTATAAGACACTTTCTGAATACTCCAACTTAAAGGAAAAATAATTTTTTCGAAAGATGTTACTTATATGGTTTACAATACCTGCAAAGTTTTAACATTTTGAACAAGACACGTTCTACGAATGGAAAGAATGTTGCGATCTTTAAATCGGATCTACTAGAAGGTGTTTTATACATAAATAGGTAGGTTTAATGAATTTTGCATTTTATTATATTAATAAGTACACCAAATAAAACTACGTTATCAGTTTTGATTCTGTATTGCCTAAAATAAATATAAACAAAACAAAAATTTAAATTATTTTACAAATTCATATATTTGTCTGATAACTAGCCTAATTATGTAAAGTAAATACGTTTAAAATTTAACTTTAGTAGTGTAAATCGTTGACTCTGCCCAACAGAGAATTACCTTGTTATGATTGAGAACATACCTCGTATAAAACAAGTCACTTGCTTTAACAGCACGGCTAGCCAGATTAATTAAAAAAACTTAAATGAAGAATATTTATGTATTCAGAAACATTTATTGTGAACAGTCACGAAACAATGATTTCACAAAGTTACATTTTATTTTATGTTACGTATACTTATATATATAGGAAACTTACATAAAGAGAAATTTGGAAAAGTAAAATAAAATAAATAATTAGTTTAATGAAATGAAAGTATAATTAATTACTTAAAACAAATTACATATAATTTCAAGGGTATTTCCTTAGGAACTGTATTTCAATTAATGCATGCTTCGAAACACCAAAATGTATAAGAAAGAAATAAGTTGTTTATATATATATACTAGCTTTCCGATCCGGCTTTGCACGGATAGACAAATCAAAGTTAAATTTATATGAACAAAAAAAAAATATATAAAAATATCAATAAATATATTACACTATGTATTTTTTATGGGGATTTTTAATAACTTTGACCCACCGAACCACCCTAAAATTTCGAATGTTTTGAACACATTTCTTATCGAGCACCTTAGAGGAACCTACCTACCAAATGTCTTTCCAATCCGTTCGGTGGTTTTTGCGATTTCGTGATGACTCAGTGAGTGGTATTTGGATTATATATATACATATATAGATATGAGTTAATACTTTTTTAATTTACAATTGCCCAGTGTCGAAATGGCGTTGAATTATTTTAAACTGTTATTATTATTTATTATTTACTACGCTGCGTTAGATAATAATATTAACTTATATACATTAACTTATATTATAAGCATTAAGTTCTAGATTACAGGACGATGACATTACTGTCGGTCTATCGAGTTGATAGCTAATAGCTAGTAGTGTAACTTCAATGCTTATGACGACACAGTAGCTGTAAGAAAAATAAGTAACAACACGAACTAAGAAGAAAAGTTCACAATGTCAACTATTAATAAAAGAGAACAAATCAATTATTGCACTCTTAACAAACATTTCTAATTAATGGTAGAAATACATTACAATAATATTACGACTTACCGTCACAATAGTCTAATTTTTTTCTTTTTCTTTCTACGGCCGTTTCGGTTATTCAACCATCATCAGGATTGCTGGGTAGTTCCCGTTGTCAATATTTAAAATACATAAAAATATATACATATACACAAAACACAACACTTAACACATAACTTTCACTGTTCATCTTTTTCTGTCCCGTGTAGTAGGCCTACTGTCAAGAAGCGTACTGTACATTTTGTCTAACCTGTATCGGAGGTAGGTGGGAGGGATTCTTATCTAAACTAGATATATTATTGTGTCATAAATTATATTAGAGTCAAATTTTAGTTTCTCGTTCAACAATGAACTAATATCATTTCTTGTCTGTTTATATATTTCGAACTCTTCTAGTGTTTTCATTAAATTCCCCTTTTTACAATGATGCAATATTGTTAATGATTTTTCAATGACGGAATATTTGTGATCGGCCTCAATTAAATGTTCTGTAAATTTCGATTCGACTTTTTCTGGGTTAGCCGATTGTGGTGCTGTTGGAATGTGCTCTTTAAATCGTTTTTTTTAAATACCTGCCTGTTTGTCCTATGTATATTTTGTACAATCTGAGCATAACAATTCATAAATACCTGAACTGTCGAATTTGTCATCGTGTCATTTCTTTATATTTAAGGTGCTTCGTAGATTATTATTTGTTTTGTAAGCAATGATATATCCCTGTTATTTAATATATTCCCAATAATATGTTCCAAATCTCTGTTATAGTCTAGTACAACGTATTTAACTTTTTCTCTGTTTCTTTTGATTTTATTTTGGTGATTGTATTCTTGTTTTTTATACAATCTGTCAACAATATTTGGGTTGTATCGGTTTTTGACAGCAATGTTTTTTATAATATTTAGTTCTTCTTGAAAATCATTATGGTTTAATGGTGTGTTTCTCACTCTGTGTATACTGCTATTATATGCTGCTAGTTTGTGCGATATCGGATGATTTGAGGTAGCGTGGATGGTGTCATCAGTCTGTGTGGGTTTCCTGTAAATCTTGAACTGGTGTTTTTCATTTAATTTTTTTATTGTCAGGTCGAGGCAATTGATGATATTATTTGTTTCTATTTCAGTTGTGAATTTCAAATTTGGGTGGATATTATTTAAGTATACTGCGAATTTGTTGATTTGTCTTTTTGTGCCCTGGTATAAAACTAATATGTCGTCTACATATTTATGGTAATATCCAATATTTTTGAGATGTTTGTTGCTATGAGTAATTATATTATTATTTATAACATGGTTTGGAAATATTTCCGCCATAATGCTTGAGAGTGGGCTTCCCATGACTAAGCCATCGTTTTGGCTGTAATATTCATTATTAAACTGGAAATAATTTTGAGATAAACATATGCTCAGTATATTGGATAATTCTGTAATTTGATTTTCGCTTAACATTTGTTGGTCTTTAATATTTTTGTTAATATGGCTATGGTTTCTTTTACAGGGATATTTCTGTATAGATGCTTTATATCATCAAATGGTACCAGATTTGATCTGGGTTTTATCTGTATATCTTTTATTTTTATTATTAGATCGTACCTGTTTTTAAGACTGTAATTTTTGTTAAAATTTATGTTCTTACGGATTATTTTATCTAGAGTTTTTGATATTCTGTAGGTTGGTACACTCTTGAAATTAACAAGTGGTCTAATTGGATGGTTGGGTTTATGTATTTTTTGGTAATTATGTTAGTATAGGTGCGTAAGGGTTTATCATTTTGTTATATTTTTGTCATCCTTACTAAATAAAATTTTTTTGATTGCTTAGTTACATTCTTAATTTGCTGGTTGTAAATTTGTGTTGGGTCCTTTTTCAATTTAACTACATTGTTTCCATTAATAAACTGTATTGTATTTTTTACATAATCTGTTTTGTTCATAATTACAGTTGTACTGCCTTTGTCAGCTTTTGTTATTATGACGTCATTAGTTTTGGTTTTGTGACGAATTTTGGATGCAATTATTTGATTATTGTACTTGGTTAGATGCTTAGATTTGTTATCAATCTTTTTGATGGCAGTATTTACTTTATCTTTTATTAATACTCGAATACAGTTTTGTTTATCTTTGGGTAAAGACTGGATAGTGGACTCTGTACTTATAAGAGCGTTCTTTAGGTTGTTCTGTTTACCAACTACGTTATGTTTAAGACCTTTATTCAATAGATCAATCTCTTGATTATCAAAGTTTAAGTACGTCAAATTCTTGATACGCGGGTAAAATGTGTGTTTGCAAGGGATAGGTTCGGTTTGTATTAGTTTCCCCTCCCTCAGATTACGTAACTTCTTATTAATCGTGTTCCTTTTCCTTGTTATTTCTGGTTTTATTTGGTTTTCAATTTCTTGGAACAATGAACTAATTTCAGTGTTGTGTACTCTGACCGTTAATTCTAAATGGGTTCTATATAATAATTTGTTGAGTTGTTCCTTTGTAGCGTATACACTATTTATTTCTGTTTTTATCAAAAATATTTCGGCCATGTTTTTTGTTTTTATAGCTCTCTAGATTTATTATTAATTTTTATGGATATGTAATTTGGAATTATTTTTTCCGAAATACATATTTTATTAAATTTGATGTAGTGTATTATGTTATGTACCTTCAATTTAGTATTTCTATATCTATAGGCGAGTTTAGCTTGACATGCTGATGATTCATACATATTTGTTTTCGCCATTCAGACTATTGATTTTATTACAATAATATTACGACTTACCGTCACAATAGTCAATTTTTTTCTTTTTCTTTCTACGGCCGTTTCGATTATCCAACCATCATCAGGATTGCTGGGTAGTTCCCGTTGTCAATATTTAAAATACATAAAAAGATATACATATACACAAAACACAACACTTAACACATAAGTTTCACTGTGCATCTTTTTCTGTCCTGTGTAGTAGGCCTACTGTCAAGATGCGTACTGTGCATTTTGTCTAACCTGTATCGGAGGTAGGTGGGAGGAATTCTTATCTAAACTAGATATTATTGTGTCATAGATTATATTAGAGTCAAATTTTAGTTTCTCGTTCAACAATGAACTAATATCATTTTTAGTCTGTTTATATATTTCGAACTCTTCTAGTGCGTTCATTCATTTTCCCTTTTTACAATGATGCAATATTGTTAATGATTTTTCAATGACGGAATATTTGTAATCGGCCTCAATTAAATGTTCTGTACATTTCGATTCTACTTTTTCTGGGTTATCCGACTGTGCCGCTGTTGGAATGTCGGCACAAATATGTATAAAAACAAATATGTAGAAATAATACATTATTTTGTTGACTCTATATCAATTATGTAACCCTTATACTGCATTATTGTATGCCTCTTATGACATAGAGCCTAATATGGTACTTCCCAGATTCGTTTTACCTCCTTCTCGATACAATTTTACATGGAGTTGTCGTTTACTTTCTTAAAAATTCAAAACTGAAGAATCACTATATCCTATGGAATATAAATAAAATGTAATTTTGTTATATAGCTGCCGGATGATTTATTAATAATGACTATACATTAGGTATAAATTTACCTGTTTGACGTCTATCAATCCTTGTTTGTTACTATAGTGACGACCGCGGTTTCAGTTTACACCATCATCCGGTCACACAAATATTACAACACATTTAAAATTCAAATTAATAAAACCAATTGTAAAAAAGGACGATATATGGATACCTGGGAAGAATTTGCGATTTACAGAGCATCAAAAACTGATAAACAGCATCTCTTAAATGACAAAACATCATTTTAGTCAAACATTTTGTTTGACACCCTAATTAATATAAAAAATACCGAAAATGCTTAAAACTCGTTCGCTACAAAGGTTACCTCACAGACCATCGCATCAAGCTTACATACTTAACTTCATTGGATATCTGACCTCCGCTCGGGCAACATGTGGACATTATCTTATAAAATTATATGTACGTTGCGTGTTTCGTGTTTTCGTTTGTGTTAAGTGTTTTTGTGACAACCTCAATATTGAGTGACTTAGTTTTATTAATTTGAATTTTAAATGTGTTGTAATATTTGTGAGACCGTATGATGGTGTAAACCGAAACCTCGGTCGTCACTATAGTAACAAACAAGGAGTGATAGACGTCAAACAGGTAAATTTATACCTAATTTATAGTCATTATAAATAAAAATTACACAGACTGGTTTAAAATAAATAACTGTCGTGATTTTTTCACAAATTGATTAGTCACACTGATAATGTTACACGCTTACAGACCATAGAACCTGACATCCAAGATAAACACAATTACTCTTATGCAAGTAGATTTTCAGATAGTTTTTGAGTTTATATTATGCTTTGCAATTTACTTTTTGAGGCTTTACAGCAATGTTATTCGTTAAGTAGATGCAGAATTAAAAAGACTTTTCTCAGCAAACAACTGACACAAAATAAAGGGTTCGTTATTAGTAAAGTAACTTTAAGGACTACGGAGATACGGTAAAGGCTTTTCGGAAGTGTTTTCTACTAATCGGTCAATTTAAATTTCAGAACATTTAAATCTTTCGGGTCTTAAATAAAATAAAATAGGAATTTTAATGTAACTGTTACAGCGATTAGTAACACATATATTTTCAAACCTTCCATATGTTGTTCTGTGTGGAGGAAGTAATACTTTTCTTAGTTGGAAACTACAATCTTCATAATAAAGTATCTGCAGCACGTAGAAGATAATTATCTTCAACAATCGTTTCGTTTTAACTCTTGATAAACCATTAACAATATTAATTCCATCATGCACTGTCCTTTGTTGGAGGTTTAATGTCTAACTAATTTTATTTAAACTTAGGTATATCACATACACAAATAATGATTGTTATCATATTTATAATAAAATTAATTTTAATTGCAATTATATTTCATTTCTGCGTCAAGCCGTACGCATAAATTTTAAATACTATTGCAATGACAAATTATTTGTCAAGCTTTACGAAATAACTTAACTGTTGTAGTAATTGAGGTAGAGTAAATGATAAATTGTGGTATGTTTTGTAATCGATTGCGGTGGCACAGCATCAAGGGACGTGTAACATTTGTCTGTGTTGTACCGACGATGGACGATATCTATCTAGTTGAGAAAGTAAAACAACGAAAGGTATTAATCCCAAGAGATATATACTTCTTCTTACAGAAACTAAAAGAGTGGACATACGTTGCCTTCATACCTTTTTTGTCTTAAAATGTAATGAAATTTCTTTGAGTTTATATACGTGTAGATTCATTTTATCGATCTTTGTAAAAATGAATAAAGCCATGTTAACTTACCGTTGAAGATTATTTTATAATTTATCTATACTAAGGACATTGCTTATACATACATAATAGGAAATAGCGAATTTCACTATATTAAGATTACATTTAACCCATAAACGGTTCATGTAGGCCTACTACACCGTAAGTTTTTAAATTACCAAATTGGGTTGAGCGAAGACTCATTTTATGAATTTAAAGATAACTCAATCCATTGTTCAATTTTAAAGATAACCTAATAATAACTATATTAACCTTCTTAATCGGACAGATTTGGGGCTTTTTTATTTTTTATTATAATTTGGTAGTCAAAAAATGTAATATGTTCGTATGTTTTTCACATTAACTAGATACAATAAAATCACTGTTCTACGACATAACATGATTCAGAAAAGCAACATATACATTCCACAATATGTTTACACATACAGTACTTTGCCCTATTATGTTACTATTACCGTTTGCTATAAACTAGTGATTAAATGCTACAATTTAGAATTTAATCAAAAGCCACTGCTGTCAATTGCGAGTTCAATAAGTAGGCAAACTCAAACTTCTTATAAAATGTAGTGTCTTAAAATGGATGGTTATTTGAAAATATAAAACAAGTGCATAAAAACAATGATCTTTATTACAAGAAAGTGCTTCCACAAAATATTTAAAGTACTTGAGATATAAACGGAAAGAGTTCAACTATTAAGTTATAATTACATAAATTCCTTAAATTTATTCCGTATTTACGTTGCTTTTCCTATGTCAATAAGACATACTCCATTAAAGCGGTCTACCAGAGGACTAAATGTATAGGCTATGAATATTAAGTAGTACAAGACCTAAACCTTGCGACTGTAACTAATAATTGTAGAAGCACTAAAGTTTTTGCATTTAGAGTTCTGTTCGTCGACGATTTATACTAATTTATACTGTTTTGGAATTCATTGACTTACAACCCGAATATCCTCATTTCCCTAAGAGACTCAATACATGTAGGATTTAAAGTCAATACAATTCAGAAAGTGTGGCAAATAAAGAAAGCATTGTAAAGTATTCAGATTAATTATTTCATAAGAATAAATTATATTGTTGAGTTTGAGACTTTCAACACATAAAATGTATTAAAATAATAAACATGTAAAATGTAAAATATTAAGAAAAGTTATTTTATAGCCTACATAGAAAAAAAAACTAAATTAGATACTGTATCTTATATTTTATTTCAAATTGATGCTTTATTGTTGAACAACATTCTTTTATTCCTAAAAGCTTGTATATGCTTTTAACAGCTGCGTACATAATTATCTGGAGTATAGAAGTGAATCATTGTTTAAATATATTAAAACACCAATAATCACTGAACTGTTAAAATATTAAATAGCAGTTTGTATACCAACTTGTCAGGTTAACTTCGAGGGTGTTTGATTAAAGGAGCATATGAACTGAATAAAAGATGGAAGGAAGTCTAGAGAGAGTTTTATGAACAGCCAAGGGTCATGTGGAATACTATAAATCGTTTCCAGTGCTTCCTAGTGCCACACAAGTAAAGACACAAGTTTATTGCACGTCAGGAATATACATTTTCCCTATGTCGAAAGAGCAGAGTTGAATTTGTCTTCGTTATATAGTCAAATCAAGTTTTGTTTCACTTTATACATATTATATAAATACGTTTTAAAGTTTAATTTAAGATCAAAACTTTAACTGATTCACCATTTGAAAGTTATAACTTGTTTTAATTTTGGGATTTATTTTATATTTGATTTATGCATTTATGTAGAGTTACAAATTTGTTCATTCAAATATTTATTAATTACTATCAAAACGCTTTTTTGTCGCCATTTCGAATATTGATTTAATAAATAAATGCTGTGACTTACAGTCTAACAATATTTAATTTTACTGTCGTAGTACGACGGCCGTTTCAGCTATTCACGACGATGAATTCAATTGAATAATTTGAGATATACAAGAATTATAAAATCGACAATAATACTTTACTAAATGAAAAACTTAACTTTGATTCCAACGCATTGTCGATACGTTGTTGGAGATAAGCAACCCCTTCCATCGATTAGCGTGTTTGGCCAACGTCTGCAGTACGTATCAGAATGTCGGGCGATCAGGCGTACCAGGCGATGATATTTGAATTGACTTTGTTTTTTTTAAATAATGTACCATGTGCAGTTATTAGTTTATTATTGTGTTTGTGATACTGTCCTGTGATTTAGTGTTTTTGTTAACAATTGACAACGGATTATCAAAGCACAAAGCTTGAAAATGGTTGAATAGCCAAAATGGCCGTCGTACTACGCTTGGTAGTATTAATTATATAGAATTGTTGCTTAAACGTGTTATAACTTAATTTTATCTATGTAATAAAGTATGAAATTAAATTAAAGTTATACTTTATGTGACATTTATTAATGTTAACGTACTTACAAATATTAAAATGTGTTACTTTGTTTTATATAACAGCAAGCCATCTTTAGTATTATCGTACGGGCTAACTTTATAAAAGTAAATATGGGTATACAAATGGGCACACATTTAAAAATTTTCTTATAAATTACTAAAATTAAGTTATGATGCATTAATAATAAGAGAATGATTGTAACGATAAAAGACATTTCAGATAAATACGTTTATAAAATAGTTATCAATAGGCCTACGCTTGCTATATTATATTTTAATGCACAAATAATGTAAACGGCCCTTTGACTTACTATTACTGTACTATAAGGTATTTATAAAATCAGGAGAAACTCTATTACAGATACTTTTAATTAGAGTTCCATCAGTGTATTGATATACTATTTGTTATTTAAAATTTAAATCTATTCCAATATTAAGTAAAAATTATACATAACCAAAATACCAGACAGGTCGATGACTTACGGGAAATGCAGCACAGACTTGAAAGGTTTAAAAAAATGCCTTCTAAAGCAGGAGTAGCGCTTGTTAATAAACTCCCACAAAAAATAAAAATTGTTCAAGACCAGAAGGCCTTTAAGAGAAGTCTTCGACAACTGTTGGTGGCCAATTCCTTTTACTAGGTGGAAGAGTTCCTCAGCCACAGTTGGAGAGATACATTATTATTATTACCAATTTTATTCTTTCATGTTGTTATTTTGTATTTTGTAATTATTATGTGTTGCAAATTTAATGACACCACAAAGGTTTAATTGTTATACATGATAATTATTTCACTTTAAATGTATTAAATTGTTTTGTATGAAATTTTACATAGTAAGTAGTATTTAAGAATTCAATAAGTTTAAATTTTATTTTTGGCACTTGCTATATGAATTGTAAATAGCAAAAAGTGTAATAAATTAATATGCAGGTTAGCAAGATTTATAATTATTTTTAATAACTATAGTATTTTGTAAGCTAAATGGTTTCTTAACAGACATCGTTGGCTGTGGTTCGGATTCCACGTAAAACTGTAGGTCCCGTCTTCATTAGCCTTAAGTGCAAAACAGCAGGACGTTAAACCAAAAAAAAAAAAAAATAATAATAATAAATAAAAAAAGCATTTTGTAATTATTATGTGTTTGTAAATTAAATGACATCATGAAGGTGTAATTGTTATACATGTTGATTATTTAACTTTTATTGTATTAAATAGTTTTGTATGAAATTTTAAATTGTAAGTAGTATGTAAGAATTTAATAATTTTACATTTTGTTTTTTACCTTTGCTATATAAATTGTAAATTTTTCAACAGCAAAAAGAATAAATAAATACTGCCATAGTTATAATCAACATTTAAAATGTATGCATGCTGGTTATAATCAATTCCACGCTTCAAGATTATTAGTATGGCTCATAATACAGACACAATTGTTTCGGAACTATTACATACGTTCCCTGAATTGTATTATGTTGTATTTTGAATTTGTGGAGGGATATGCAATTTACTAATGGAAACCTGGATCTTATAACATGTAAAATTAAAGGGTATACTAACAAAAGATTGTTAAAATTAACCCTTCCTTTGTTTAACTTAAAAAATCCACCTGTCCTTCATTAAATGCCGCTCAACTTAAATAAAGTAAAAACATTCTTCGACAGGTAACATGGTCATCTAAAAAACTTATTTTATATTTGTTTAGAACGTTGCAACTCTTTGAAAAAGTGGAAAAATCACACACACAAAAAATCAACACAATATAAATTGTCGAATCAACAAGGAATTCACTAATTAATGGAACCAACCTTATCATAAAAGAAACTTAGGTTCTAGCCTACTAGTTAATAGTCCCAACAGTTATTTGCTTTATTTATGTTAGTTCATAAGTTAGGCTGGGAAGGAGTTTATAACCACCCTATGTGCAGAACAGCTCTGTAATACATATGGAAAGGTATTGTTATTTCCGTTCGTTAAGAAATATAACGCCACTAGTACTTATTTTAAAGTGCTCAGGTACTTGCTGGACTTTTACAGTATGTTCTAAAATTTACAATATCAAATTTGTTTTACGGAAATTTCAAATAGAACTGTATTGATTGTGTTACATAATTAGGTAAATTTAATTCGATATTCTTAATTTAGTTGATATCTAATTAAATACAAAACTACTACTCAAATTTAAACAATTGTTTTGGTTATTAAGAGTTATTTATGCAAACACATGCACGTTTTTAAATAGACTCGATGTTTCCGCAACTTTCATTTAAATTTTGGTTTACCTACATCAAAAAATTACTCGTCGTAGGCTAAATGGAAACAAAATAAATTACGTACCACTTTCGAAACTGTAAAACTACAATGTTTGAACTGTTTTCATATTTCAGCTTGACATTACATCAATCCGAAATAAAAAGCTTGAAGCAATTTTTCTATTATGTCAGGAGTAATCACTAATCAGACTTCTGGCTTGGTTCGGAAAAAAGTTTTGTTTCGGGAAATACCAAATTTACCGTAGCTTGAGTATTTTACCATAACTTAGGTTTAAATTTACCATGTAAATCAATATAAATTATTTATGTTATTCATATTTTTATCGTGAACATTATGTTGTTTAAATACCTTTAGTACGTAACAAAAGGTTCTTCAACATGATGTTATTGCTAGGAGTTGTGCGTACTTAACACTCATCTTTTAATGTCAAAATACCGCCATAGGGTTATAATCAACTAAAATTGTTTATTTTAATTTTTTTTTTTTTTAACGTCCTGCTGTTTTGTACTTAAGGCTAATGAAGACGGGACTTACAGTTTTACGTGGAATCCGAACCACAGCTAACAATGTCTGTTAAGAAACCATTTAGAAAATTATTCGGGGTAAATGGGAATTGAACCCGGAACTTTTCCATTGATGGTTGCCGTGACGATTGATAAAGCTTTGACGCCTTCTCAACCACGGCCATCGTGGCTCTCTAAAATTTTTTAATACAAACAAGAGCTTGTACGTTTGGCCGTTGGTTCGATTGTTTTAATATAAGTGATAAATCACAAAATTAAGCTTTAAAGACACTACTACAATACTTCGTCAGAAATATTATTATGCAAAATAAAATAAGATGTCTCCTGAATTTTCTACAGGGGTTACATAATTTATTTATAAGACGTATTTTAACGGATTTAAGGAATTCTTCAGTTTGAAATATAATTTCCCCAATTAACATACTCAAATTGATTCTAGATTATACAGTGTGTTTTAAAATAAAGTGGGTAAATACGTACAAATGATAGAACATTTGTGAAATAAGTAGAACATTATTTCTAGAATAGGAACGTATCACATTCGTATGAAGTAAGTAGTAATTATAACTCGCATAAAAGCAACCTAATAAAAACAAGAAAAAAGACATGCGACATGTCTTTCAGCACAAGTTTTACAAAGTAACTATACTTTTTTGCTAAGTATAATATTTTATGCATTTGTTTATGTTAACTTTTTTATTCTCACACATTTGTAGCTTACATATTGAACGTATAAAATTCTCAAACTGGTAACAGTTTCAAGAATTTATAGTTAAAATATATGGTAATTAATAAACGCAAATTGCTTTGTTGGATCTTTATTTAGTTAAGAAATGTTATTAAACAACGATTTATTCTAAATATAATATGTATGTACCACAACATTATTTAATATATTAATTTAATATTTACAAAACGTGTATTTATAATATATTTTTGTTGTAATTTACCATGAATAATTCATTAACACATCAAATATAATATACAAAGTACGTCCTTTATACTGTACAAAATATAACTTATTCTAATGAAACCGTATAAAATATAGCAACTACAACTTTATAAAATTGTGTTTTACAAATTACTTGCATATTTTATAAGCAATATATCTTACAAGCATTTACTTAAATCTGGTATTTTTACACAAGCATTGGATTGTAAGTCACATAAGACATAAATAAATACTGACTGTTAAACTCTTGGCAGATATAATAATTCTGTGTCAATTTACATGTAAATACATTTCATATACTTTACATAATAAAACACACAACAATGATTTATAAGTTGAATCTTTCACTTGGTATTCTTTCTGAAATATTATGTTCCAAATTTATTAGGGATAGGAAAAAAATAGGAAGACAATTTCTCAAATAAATACAATATTCCTAAAAAAAGTTACGCAATTAAATAAAAATTCTGTGTCACATCCATGTACTATATTGTATGTGCTGATTGAATAAAATCCCTAATTCACACGAAATAAAAAAAATAAAAATACTAACGAACCTGATATCGTAAATTTAGATATCTATGTCATACAAGCACTACAAGGTACTAAAATTACTGTAATTTATCAAAATGATATCTACACAATGAAATTTAGAAATTGCAATATTATTTAGACAATTTAGAGTCTTCAATTTCATTAGTAAGTAGGTTAAATTTGTTTTGCCTTTATAGTAATCTATAATGTGAAAATAGGTTAAGCCTTATTTATGATACATCGGTAATACCGTGCATTTATATATTCAATTCAGGTCTTCAAAATGTGATGTTATTAGTTTTAAAGCCCATACAAAGTTACAAATATAACGAAATTAAATATTTAATGTTAATACGTTTTTACGTTTATAATTTTTATTATTTTTTTTGTTTGTATATATATTATATGTATATATACTGTATATGTATATATTTTTAAAAGTGAATTTTGTAGAATGTAATATTTATACCCTTAATTAATTGTAGTATTTTAATTTGCGAACAAGATTACTGGAGTATGGTGCATATAATTTTAAAACTGAATGTAACAAAATGTTATAGTTTGATTTATAAAGAAAAAAATTACAATCCTAAATATAAACGTTTGAATGCTGCACATTTATAAATACTATAGTAAAAAATCAATATTTAATCCATCTATGCACGTAAATACAATATAAAAACATATTTATTTGGTTTTAAATTTGTTTGCATGTGTACCATTTTAATTTAAAGATTGATAAAATATTTATTACGTTTTACATATAAAACTATAATTATTTTAATATAATTAGTTTCTAACGATTTCGTATAAGCAAGTATTTTTCTATAAATTGCTTTAACACGTATATAAATTTGTACCAATCTTTTCGAAAGTTCAAATCAAGTAAGGATATGTACTCGTTAATACAGTTTGTTGTTCGATCCTGTTATAATATGTTCACTCCAAAAACAATTTGTCAAAATTATGTTTATATCGCGTCTAATACACTGGCCAAGATTCGCCTCGAGTTCATCAGCTGTTCTTCAAGTAGATACGTGGAGTATTGAACTCTCATCAGACTTGAGTGTGCGTGTTACTGTGGAGCTGATCTGCGTCTGGTTGGGATAGTTGGTTTTGAGAAGTGTAGTATTGGAAATGGTTCTCTCGTTTCTAAAATAATTATAAATCAAATTAAATTATAATTTTATTCATTTGTAAACATCTTACAATAAAAATCCTAAATTGTACATAAAATTACGTTTACTTTATGCATATTTATCAATCATTTCCAATTGCATATTCTGTTTTAGTGTCACTATATGAATGTATGTTTTGAAATTATCATAGACCCTAAAAATCTCAATGAATATGGAATCGTTTCATTGAATTTTATAGAAGGTAATTTCCGTTATGTTACTGCCTAACTTGTATTTCGATTGAAACATTAATCACACCTGATTTCCCATGTGTGTTTTTATGAGATTCAGCTTACGCTTACGAAATATTTTGGGCTGGAAATAATTAAGTATAAACATTCACAGAATCAGAATATATACTGTATATGAATAAACTAAAAACGAAGAAAACTATGCTGTAACATGGTTTAGGATTTCTATTGTGAATAGAGTAGTTACACTTTATATGCAAGAATAGCAAGTTTCGCTTTCTGTTTGATATAATATCAACGTTATTTTATATAAAGACTAAATTTCTGTGTTAAGTATGAATATCTTATCATCTTACAAGCATTATGCAATACTTTGTTCTTTTACTGAATTGGTGGTGAGGTACAATTTTACTTCTCATTACAGAATATGGTAAATATTAGCTCCAAAATATTCTTCAAAATGGCGTGGAATTAATCAAACCAGTATTTGTAAAGTGCTGACTGTGCAGTTGCATTATTTGTGAGAATAAAACCTATTCAGTTTTGCAAGTGCAGTGAAAATTTAGAAATAGTATGAAGATGCATCAATGCGAAACGTATTTATTAATATACTTCAACAACAATCAAATTCATATTTTAGTCCATGCAAATATATTTGAAACTTTACAAATAAATATTTACTTTTACGTAAATTATAAAATGTTTGTTGAAAAACATTTGGAGATATTTTCCCATCCGTCCTGATCAGTTGGATGAAATATATTGAAATTACTGGTGCCCAAAACCTGAAAAATATAGAATTTACAAAAATCGAAGAAACAGTTTATTCTGCATTTGTTGTAGAACCTATACAGTTTCCTCATTTATATAAAAAAAAAACATATACTACGAATAATAATGTTTTACATGATCTGCATTTAGGCACAAAACAATAAATTGTAAAATCAAAACGCATTTGCTAAAATTTACATAAAAAAAGAGGATTTTAAATGAGAGAAGTTATTTGGGATCGAGTTTGTTGCTGATAAACATTAAAACTCGGTTTACTGTCGTCAGTAGGTGTACTTTGACAAGTCTAAAGGGTAATATCTTATACTACATATAGTTAGATTCAATTACTTCCAATAGCTTCACTAAACGAGAAAATGTATTTTAGATAACTCAAAATTTAAAGTTTAAAAATTAGGTTATAATTATCACTCAAAAACGATAATTGTGTCGTTTGTGAAACTTATCTGTGTGAGCATTTTTGTAATTGTTATAATTCCTAAAACCAGTTTTTTCTTTAAATCGTCAAACTTTAATTTCATTAAAAGCACAAATTAAATTGACAAAATGAATTATCAGGTAAATTTTGTGTTTAATAAGTCAAAGTAGCAATAATACGAAAGCAAACTCTTTAGTTAAATAATGGAGGAGTTTAAAGTAGAATAAATGACATTGGTTATAATTTTGTACTCATCAAAGGCAGTCAATATTTAAATTATATTATTATAAAATTATTTTTTAAATACACTTTTTTACGTTCGTTTTTTAATCTTCTAACTTTTGGTTATTACATTTGCCAGTCATTTATAACTTTCTTAAATCAGGATATACTTACTCTTGTACTGTCATATTCTCTGCCACCAATAGTTAGTCTTGCTTTTGCTTTCATTGCATCGGTAAGGGGGATCTAGAAACAAAATAATAATATGCTACATTTAGTCCTATGGAGAGAGGAATATACAATCATAATGTAGTGCCAATTGCAAAACTAAAATTATATTATATAATATCTAACAGGTAAAGCTAGAGCTAGTATGGAGTTTAATCCTTCTGCATTTATAATGATTTTATTAATTGACCGAGCGAAGCGAGGTCTCCGTTTTATCTCGACCGTTCGGCATTTCGTATGTGTGTTTGTGTGTCTATCTGTCTCACGATTACGGCCAAAGGCCTTGACCGATTTTGATGATTTTTTGCATGAATGTTCCTTATTCCTAGGCCGAGCCACGTATATATACGGTTTTTCTATTCTTAATTTTTAACCCCTTAAATAAAATAGGGGCGGCCGGACCATTTCTCTCAGTGTAAGCTTTTTTCCAAAGCCAGTTTGTGGCTTAGCGTTAAGTAAAATTGAAAAGCTAATAACATATTGCTGGTAGAATATTTGATTTTGAACAAGTTTGTATTCTTGATTCTTGAAAATAAATAAAGAATTTGCATTCAATATGGTGTAATACAATATCAGGACACAATAACTAGTTGTAGATGAAAGACAACAAAATAATTGCTATTGAATACAAACTGCAGAATAACTTGTTTTAATTGGATTAATAACAGTAAACAGACTAGTGTGAAAATAAATTTTGTCTTTTAGTAGGCTACATGAAGAAATGCATGTTATTACTAATTGTATCTGAAAATGTAGTATTTATTAATAAACTTGTATAATGTATTTCTATATATATTCAAATTGGTTTACATGAAGGTATTAAATGTTGCTTAAAGGTAATTTTAAATTGTACAAGAAAATGATTCAAAACAAATTGTCAATTGACTATAAAATATTTTAATAAATGAAAGATTGGTGACGAGATTATGAAATATGAGAGTCAATATTTGCCACATAATGATGTAAATAGAACGACTCAACTATTTAATTTTTTACCTAACTGTATCAAACATAAATGCTAAAACTAATTGACCGAGCGTAAGCGAGGTCTCCGTTTTAACTGGACCGTTCGGCATTTCGTCTGTGTGTCTGTCTCACGATTACGGTCAAACTCCTTGACCGATTTTTATGATTTTTTGCATGAATGTTCCTTATTCCTAGGCCGAGCCATGCATATGGTTTTTTTTCCATTTTTCATTTTTAACTCCATAAATAAAATAAAAATGGCGGCCGGACCGTTTCTCTCAGTGTAAGCTTTTTTCCAAAGCCAGTTTGTCGAATTTAAAAACTAATAACATTTTCCTGAAAGCAAATTAAATTTTAAACAAAATTGTATTCTTGATTTTTCCCGTATCTCTAACGGAAAGTTCACAAGATGGCCGTAAACATTTTTGCCGAATTTGTTAAAAATCGTCCAAATTTTTATTCTAAACCAATTCAAAAGTGTTCCGTAGCTTTTTTGTAGAAAAAGGTTTAAAGAATTCATATATGCCAGTAAAAAAATTATTAAAGTAAAATTAAGAAAGTTATTAGCTCAAGAAACAATCACGTTCAGTAACGAAAGGAAAATGTTTAACTTTAGGCCTACATAAAAAGTAGTAAAAATTATTGTATTTTTTTTCAAATAGAATTGTAGAAAAATATTTATCAATTTCAAATTTCTTATTTTGAAAACACCAGTTTTAATTTTCCTACTACAAGACTGATAACAAAACTACGCCTGTTTTGAATAGTAATTTAGGAATATATCATTTTCCCAAAAATTACATATTATTATAAGAAAGTAAAGAGGATAAATCAAAGAATTGAACTGTATACCTGTAAATTATCATTGTAAATTTCATAAAAGTATTTGACTTAGCTTTACTTAAATTACAAAATGAGATGAAACAAATGAAACCTCACGGCGATAAAGGACAAACAAAAAATTACCGTTAGACAGCGTGGGAAGTGTTGGTACATGGGTTGAGATCACTATCACGAAGCTTTAACATAGTTTGTTTTCATTATTTCTAATATTGGAATATGATATACAACTGTAAATACATTGTTAAGTTATTTAAGTATGTAAATATTTAATTCTATGTTCTCCCTCAATAAAGTGATATTTTTTGCTACCTTACGCATTATTAACCTAAATAAAACGAAATGCCCCCTAAAAGAAAATCTTTAGCAGTTAAAGCACAAGAAAAGAAAAAAACGAGTCCCAGAAACCCCGGAATTGCGGGAATTACAAAATAACCTTTCACTTTCTAAACCTTCTGCTTACTTCCTTTCTGGCACACTATTTTTAACCTAAGCTCAAAACCACATTTGTTTTTTCATGAGCGAGGTCTACTGTCCACAGAACTACTAGTAATAATTGTTAATAACGTATGATAAAATATAATACATTGTTTATAATATACTTTTTCTTGGTTGATATACACAATTCGACTTAGTTGTAAGCTTTTGATAGTTTGTAAAATAATTGTTTACACAATTATATTCAATCAGTTATTTGTAGTTTTAATTCTTTCCCATACAATACAAAAATAATCATATCAAATGTAATGTATAGAGGGTGATCAATTCAAGATGGTCACCACTTGGATCTCAAAAACTGTCAGTTTTTATAAAAACTTTAAATTACAAATTGATTTTGCTTTTACACACGACAGCCCGTAGGATGTGTTTTTGTAAAGACTTCGTTTAGAGAAAAATACCAAAGAAAAAAGTGTCATAAAAGAATATGTTCTACAAATAAACAAAAATGCAATAAAATATGGTGGACGTGTTTAAAAAAATTAAGACTAAGACGCCGGCAATGTTGGAAAAATGGCGAAGATAAATTTTTTATGTACGTATAATCAAGGGAAGGTACTCAATGCAAAGTTTTCCGAGAAACTGACAGTTTCCGCCATCACAATTGACGCCATCGTGATTTGATCACTCTGTATGGTGTTTCCCGCGAATAGGTATTAGGTATACGCATTTGATTTTCTATTACTCTCTCAATTTTATAAACCTATAATTTGAAACTTTACAGACTAATTTTACTACAAATGTTCTGTGAAAATATCTACTCACTAATGTTTATAGAAACAAAATGACGCCCAAAAGACAGATCCTAATTCCTATGCCTATAATTTGAGAGCATTTTACTGTACTTTTTTATTTCAAAACTAATGTTACACTTTTATTAAAGTTTTGGACCACTGCTTTTCTTAAGATTGCGTCATCAGTTAGACAATTTAAGGTTGCCTTCCTAGGTGTTCAACCATAACCAACCCATCAATTATTAAGCAGAAATTAAGAAGAAATCTTCAGGTAGAACAGACTTTCTGTAGAGTTTTTAACAGTGTATCACTGTGGATTAGATTCAGTTTCCATAAGTTCGTTTTACAGTTACATTTTCATTAGATTCTATAATAAAAACATAATTACTATCAAATGAAATTCATCGCAAAAAAAGGTTAATTTCCAAATCTAGCAAAAGAAGTACTGTACTTTATTTGTACAGCTGTTTTTCTTCCGATATACATTTTGTTTCAATACATATCTTGAAATTATATTTATATTTTATTTTAAAATGTCTTTATATTTGTTTTATGTCTTTGTTAACAAAGATAAAGACATTTTTTACATAAAATATAAATATAATTTCTAAAGTCTGACAATGTTCAAAACAATCCGTGGCGGAATGTAGCAGTAATAGACAATATAAAGCTTTTACCCCACTTTATGTGAAATAGTAGACACTTAACAACATTTTTGTTCAGATATAAAGCCTTAGAAAATAATTACATTAATAGCTGATTTTGTACAATATTTACGAAATACACACATAATCCAATATACCTTTGCATTTGATGCTTCAGTGTGAGATTTGTAGCAAAACTCCATAAGAGCTACCGCCATTGCCAAAATAAGACCTCCAATAAGTATATAAAATATACCAGCAACATTGCTCAGAGAGAGTTCATTTCTTGATGTGTCCTGCAGCAGAACATGGTTTGGCTTTAAGAAATTTGTTTATTTTTGGACAATTAAATGTTATTTCCATAAATAATAAAGAATATCTGATGCTTTACAAACTTGTATTAAACATTTTTTATAGTAATAAAATATTGGAAATAGTTACAAAACATATATATTATAAAAACATTTGTTTTGTTTTAAGTTTATTTAATGATATTTAATTGAACTATATTCAAACTGTATTACATAAATGTTACTTAGGAATTAAATTTGTAAAACTTCAAAAATAAAGAAAATACGTAATTTTATAAATCTTGAATATAAAAACCAAAGTAAGGCTACATTGATTTAAAAAATTATTAGAATGGATAGGCCTTCAATTAAACGAATAGTTAAATTTACTAATTCGTCTGTATACATAACCAACACAATAACCACTAATTAAAACAATAGTTTATAAAACAAGTATATGTTGTGATAGAAAATCATTTCCTGACTCACTCAAAAATTAAATTGTAAGCATAAATACAGTTAAAAAATATAAATTACCTGCTTATCGTGTCTGCACTCTGTTCTATCAAACCACCATCGATTCATTAACTTTGTAAGCTCTCCGTTTTCTATTAAAGATAAAACTGCAAGATTGATCACTTCTCTAAAACATTCAAACAATGAAAACCGTATATGAAATACTTTAAATCCACATAAAATATAACAAATGGTACAAAGTAATACACAGCTGTGGATAAATAACGTGTAGCTTACTACGAAGCAACCGGCAGACCTATTATTGTTGGAGGGAAACTCATTTCGTGGTTAAAACTACTGTATAAATGAAGTGCATATTCAACTAAATTACAAGTGAAAAACATGGACCAAGATAGAAACCCATTACCTTAGCATTTCATCCTACTGCTCTACTCACTAAACTTCTATGATCACATCTAAAATATTGGTCGATGTTATTTCTCTTCTATGGTTTACTGCGTTTTTGTTGTTAACAGGATGATTAAATTATGTAACAAAATTGAAATCAATCCTAGTTTTACAAGCATCATACAGTGTAATTCAATGCATTTTTAATTGTGATAATTGTTCTGTTGTATACTTCCCCAGCAAGGGTTCTTTTAACTAAGTTGAAAGTGAAAAATCTTGAAAAAGACGAAAACATACAGTTCATGTTTTAAAAAATTGCACATCATTTTTGCAGTTGTAAAAATCACATTAAAGCTGATTTCCCATGATAAATTGCTCTGCCATCTGCTACTTACCTACTTAGCAATGGCAGAAATGTTTTATCTCTATTAGCATATTGTGATGAAAACTTAAAATTTCTTTATCAACCAAGTACAATATAATTATTAGGACTAAATTAAAGTATTCGCATTTGAAAAATGTTTAATATATCCCTTTATGATTTTATAATAATCCAATATAAATTTAAATGTTTTATAGTTTTTATTTCTATTTCTATTTTCTGTTGCCACATTTTGTTTATTTTAGATGCCACGTTTGTTGTAGATTAGTACTTAATATCCATAAATTTAAATAAATAACTTAAAATTAACAAATAAACAAAATCCAGGTGTGCTGAAGACCACACTTGAGAAGAGTTTACTGCTATGTCGATATTCTGATTTACACTTTAAAACTACAGGCTATATTAAAAAAAAACCACAATTTATGAAATGAGGAAAGACAATGTCAATTTCAAAGGTATTACCAAGTAAATTATTTTAACTCAAGTTATGAAATAAGGAAACACAATGTCCATTTCAGAGGTATTCCCAAGTGAACTATTTTAACACAACTTACGAAATGAAGACGCACAATGTCCACTTCAGAGGTATTAGCTATTGAACTACAGTGTATACTCTGCTATATACACAAGTGTACTATATACAGTAAAGGGTTACTCGTGACGGTAAAAGCGTGATACGATTCACGTCGCAATTTTAAGACGAGGTGCGCCTATAGAAGTTTTTACATTTCAAGTTAGAAAAAAAATTAGACAAAGCAGTTTTATTACATTGGACTTATCTAACAGTTTTAGAAGATTTAAAAATTATATGATTAATAATCGGCTTTCTGTCGTGCATACAGTGAAACTAATAAATACAAATTAATAAATTATTTGTTGAACGTTGTTTGTTCGGAAATGTTTTGTATTAGAACGATCATGTAAATTACAAAGTATTCAGTTTAGACTATGAACACAAAGGTAATCTTCACAACAGAGTTGGAAAGCTCTGCTATAAAGACACATTCTTTTTGGTCTTTCCATTAATTAGATACTTTACAGATTTTTGATAGTGAGAATTGCAATCCTGTATTGTAATAAGTAACCGTAGGCCTATGTTCCATACTATAAATCTTACTAAATATAAAATGTATTTAACAATATATTTATTAAGAATCTGGTACACAATTACCTTAAGGGAGAGCCTAAGGGCGTAGCCACACCAAACCCCTTAGCGTCAAGGTTCCTCCCTACCTTCATAGTATCGCAGGGTTCTCGCTCATTAGTGTAATCATTCTTTGGGGATTCAATCAGAAGTGCGTATTTTCCTTTCATCGTCCGAACTCTGTTAATACCTTCATCGTACGTTTTCACAAACACTGACTTCCTTGAATTCATAAACTCCCACATTTTACTGTAAAGTGTTATTTGAGAACGCTGCAAAAAAAAAGAAGCATTTAAGATCCCTAATATAATAAAGTAATTGCAATATTAATCAAAGATAATCAATATTATTTGCACTATAAGTTTCAATTTTTAAATATAGATTATTTAAAAACAAACTACTATTATTATTTAGGTTTTGATACTAACAAAATACTAAAGTGAAGTAACTGATGTAAAGAAATGTTTGATAACATTAAAAATATTTTGTTTTCTATTGTATAGTTATTAAAAAAATAAAATTACCCTGAAGAAGTCATACGTGGATCCATGAATTAGTGTTCCGTACTGGACTTCGGTTTGTGAAGCTAGATCTTCTGGAGAGTTAATGGGAGCTACCATTCTCTCAACCGTGAGGAAGGCGGCCAGGTTAGCCGTGTAAGACGAGATGAGAATCAGAGTAAAGAACCACCAAACACTCCCCACAATCCTTCCAGAAATAGATCTGCAGAACAACCATAATTATTGCTGACAATAATTTGAACAATTATTTCAGAAATTTAACACTTTTGCTAAAATGAGACTTGGTAAAACTTAGTAATGGAAGAAAATTGGAAAGTACTGCGTGCTTAGCATGATCACCATCTAGTTCTTTCCACGTATGGGCGTTCAAATTTACCGCAATCACACTGTGGGTGCAAGTTTTACTTCATATGTATACAATAAATACAAGCAAAGGTAATTGAAATTAATAGGCCTACATTAAGTAACACACCAACAATGGTAACTTCCAAGTAATTAATTAAATGATTACGTTGTGCATCATTGTACATTAGACAAAGGTAAATACTGTGCCATATATTGGTCTCATACAGTTGCCTCAGGACTATGGTTTTATAATTTTATTGTTCTGGAAAAAATATTTATCTATTACACGTTTCTTAATTAAATTAAAATATTAATTCAAAATATTCAATTTCAAATTCTACCTAGTTGCCTATTTTGTCAAGAATTAAAGTTACATTAATTAAGTATTAAACCAAGTGTTTTATGTGATTCTATTGTGTTTATTGTTTTATGAATACAGTTGCAGTTTTTGTGCTTTTATTATTATTTTAAATTTTCTGCTTACACACTTCCTCTGCAAGGGTTAATTTAATTAAATTACAAGTGAAAAGACATGAATAAGAACGGGATTAGTCTATGTTTTTTCAATTGTAATTTAATTTGTGTTTTTATTTAGGCGTACTTTTAGACCTAAAAGTGACTACGCACCTAAATTAGATGAAAACAATGGTGATCTATTGTCTGTTTCATATACTTGACGTATTCAACAATAAATATTTAAATCTGTTTGATTTATAAAAAATAGACACTATAAACATTTTTTAATATAGTTTATGAAAGACAATATTTGTGAATCAAAGTGAGCCACAGATAATTACTGCAAGCCAAACGTGACTATGAATTTGTGAATTAAAGTAGCAGCTGAAATGTGATGGTTTAGTTTACAACTTAACTGAAATCAAATTAATGAACTTAATTAGATTTTTGTGCAAACTATAGTTTTTCAGAACAGACGAAATTATATTAACATACATATCTTTCTTTATTATAAGCAAAAATCTAGCAATACCGAACAAAGTTGTGAATAAACAAGGTATTTTTATTAAATTATTAATTTATTAAAAGTTATCATTCTTAAGCTTAGAAAACTATTTAATAAACATGCATTTGCATCTACTGTTATACTATAAGGAGTTAATGTAAATCAATATTTTTATATTATTTATTTTGAAATGTAATTGAACTGTTACGTTGGAATAAAGATATACAAAATCAAAAATCTTGTTGTTACGTTGAATTAATTTTATGAAATTAGAAGCGACATGAATAGGGATTTTTAAATGTTGTCTTGCAATTATTCAGTACTGTTAAATGTATATAACTTTTATGGATTACTACACTTGGTTTTTGTTCACGCACAAAATAATCTGTTTCAGTTAATGTTTATAGCTATCAAATATAATTAATTTTAGTGTAGATATTTATTGACAACATACATATAAATATATATATGTATATATTGCATTTTTTTCCTTTAATGCTATATATCTTGATATTTTAGAAGGTTTTTACAATTGACGAAGCTGATTTTTCATGACCGTTAATATTTGTTACAATAAATTCTATGACTTTTGAAAATTTTATAGTGCATCTTAATTTACAGTTTTCTTCTTTTATTCAGATGTTAAATAAAATTTCTGAAAATATTATCTGCCAATTGACTTTATTTTCAATTTAGAAATTATTTCAGTTTGTAAAATAAAATTTTTAGGAAGTCAGTTTTTATAAAGACTTTCATAAAAATATGATTTGAATTTGTACCTAGTGGCAATTGCTTTATTACTTCTTATTAGTGATAATTAATCTTAGTGGGACACATTTTTCCATATAGTTTTTAACTTCTCCAAGTGTTGAATAAATTTCTAGAATGTAATGAAAAAGGTCCTTCTGCATTAGAAAAGCAGAGATATGTCTTCTCTTTCCTGGAGCTCAAAGTACTTTAAAAAGTGTAAACAATTCAATTATTTTAGTTAAATCATTGTTCATCCACTTTTATTGCCTTTCCAATATCCATTATGCCTAGGGGAAGTGAACCAAGAGATTAAAATTTTTACAGAATCAAAAGACATTGCCTCAGAAATTGACCTATATAGACTCTCTATGACATGAGGAGTTTTGCGAAGGTCGAGGTTTTGTCATGCTAATTAAAGCTTCAACCATCGCTTGTTTTTGCCTTCGAAACGCGGAATCTCTTACACATTTGTAGAGATGCCTTTAAGTTTTATGTTAAGCCTAACAGTTATATTCTCATTGTATTTGTCAATATCAATTTGAGTACATTTTGAAAATACATAAAAATTAAATATTGTTACAAGATTACATGTTTTATATTTTTAAAAAAGAAAAAAAGCTGCATCAATAAATTTAGGCAATTTGGATCTATTAAGTAGTAAGTTTCAGTGTTAAATTGCACTTTCTGACATTTTTTAAAAATATACACGAATAATGTTTGTAACAACTTACATAATTTAAATATTAATTGTAGCCCTGCAAAAATACGAGTTTTTAGAGAAGCAAAAGTTACATCTTTGTATTACAATAGAATGATAACATGTTAGTTTTACGTTTCAAAGGTGGTAGATTATAACTAACAATTATGGTGCAACATTATTCTATTTTATGTTCACTATAGGCTACACGTTAAATAAAAAGAACTGAATTAAGTTAAGTCACAATTTATTCAATATTTAACCTTTAGTTTCGCAAGGCGAAGGTTGTGAATGAAATAATAAGTTACAAACCTTGGAGATATATCACATCCTTGTTGCATAAAAGCACCCAAGGAAAACCACAGACTGTTGAGAATGCTGAAGTCATTAGCCAGTACACTGGGAGGTTGACCAACAGTCGGAGGACCAGCATGGTGCAGAGTGTGATGATGAGGATCATCTGCGTAAGAAAGAAGTCTCCACTCGTACGGCGAAAACCGCGAGACGATAAACAGCACAATACTGACTCCAATATAAGAGAAAATAACACACACCCAAATTTCCTTTGATAATGGGTTAAGGAAACTGAATACTCCAGGTTTCTGTTTTACGGGTTTCTTGATCATAATGCTGATACCAAGCGACATAAAGGGCTTACTGAAGTCTATCACTCGTTCCCGCTCTGATGTAATCGTCATAGGAGCTATAGCAATATCTGCCTCCTGCAACGAGAAGACGAGTAACCTACAGTCTTAAATTCATTGTAATAAAATATAACTCATATTTATAGTAAATAATACATGTTTTGTAGATTTACAAACAATGTAAATGTATAATTTTACTAAAATAGGGCCTAAAACAAATTATAATCAGTTGAAAGTACTGTTTTTAGCATTTACTGGAATAGGCTAATTATACATAACTTCTAGTATATTAATAATATGATAGGTTATTATATGAAAATGTTTTCGCATAACTTGCGTTGTAATTTTATTAATATTTTTCATGAAAAAAATTTAGTTTAGCAGCGTCTACAAGCTAGCAAAGTTTAGGTGTAAAAACAGAGAAACGAATAGGATGTAACATTATTAAATTATGCCAAGTGACATTAATTTGTTGTTATTAGCGAATTTCCATAGGAAAAATGAGCTATTGCAGTGGACCTTATGGTGAGATCCAAGGTCGGGAGTAGCAAATGAGCACCGATCATGGTCCCCAGAACACGTTTTGGGGTGTCATTAAAATTCATATATATATATATGTGTGTTCGCACTCTAGCGGCCGCATTTTAACTCCGATTTGGTTCAAATTTGGTACTCATGTTGGTTGTCTACGTCGCTCGAACGAGTTTGTTAGCCAAAAAAATCCAACAACCGGAAGTACGTTTTTTGACCGGAAGTAAAATTTTTTTTAGATTTTTACTACGAGAATGAAAATGTTTTAAAGTTTTTTCTAAAAATATAAATTTAAGATGTTATTCTGCACATTTTGTTTTTTACGCGACCTTATAGCTCGCTTGGTTCCCCCAAAATCGACCAAAACGTAAATTACCATACAAGTACCCGATTCGAAGCCAAGTGGTGCAAACTCGCGAGGCCACTAGGCGCAAACAAATTCTACTAATATATTACGTACACACAGACAGCTATTCAACGTCTTCGTGAGTAGACCTATTTCCCAAATTGTTGGTTGAAACTCTAAAACATAGGCCTATAAACTTAATTTTGGAAATTTGCTGAACTCACGTCAGCGGTCCAGCTGCGTGGTCGAATTATTTATTATGGTTTACATTAGTATGTATTATTAGTTTAGTTAAACAAATAGGCATAGAGTAAGAAAATTGTAAAATAAATTGTATTTCAATATTTAAGGGGTTTCGGACACTTTTGGTCAAACAAAATAGATTTTTTTAAATTTCTTATTTACATTGAATTACATTGTTAATTAATTTACAATAATACGTTTTAATTTTAACTTTCTGACAACTATTTTAAAATGTATGGACAATTTTAGTTTTAGTACAGCGCGAGTTTGGGATTTCTGATGTAAGTTTCACATCTTATCGAAAAAGAAACCTTATCGAAGTGAAATCTTATGACCATAGAGCCCACACTCACCTACCTATATCAGTCATGAATAAAATCAAGCTCATATTTAGGGATTAATCAAATGAACAACTCCTTAGGATATGCCTCCCCGGAGGGACCCAGAATCCTAGCGAATCTCTCAATAGCGTTGTTTGGTTGCGGAATTTGGCTACCAAATACATGAAATGCTAACATTCATAAATACTTAATTTCATACTTATAAATCCTTATTTCATGAAATACCTATAAACCGCTCACAAACACAAACTATATAGACTAAGTAAGAACCGAGCTAATTAACTCATTACTCCTAATTATTATAAACCTTTCACAAATTCAAACTATACAGAACTAAGTTAATAAGAACCGAGCAAACTTGTTACCGTATAACCGCTCCTAGATGGTGCTAATAAACTATATTTTACTTTACACGTAATATTTATACCGATAGTAAAGTAACTGAAGTATTGTTAATTCGTCAGTTTTCTTTATCATGCCTTAGCCGAGTGGATAACGTAGCGTTTTCTGATCAGAAGATGCCGGGTTTGAATCTCGGCTAGGACAATTCATGACTGTGGTTTGAGGGTAGGAGGGCGGAAGTAATGTAAACGGTGGTTGGTTCGCTTTTAAACAGACGGGATATGACTAGATATCTAGTCTCCGGCTGGGGCTGTTTTGTATAATTTTACTAAGGTATGTATGTATGTATATATATACATATTTACTAAAAAAAACAGTAAAACCTTGAGAACACAGACAATCCCACTTATTTTGCAGGAATACATTAGAAGTAGCCATAATGTACTTTAGTGCAATTTTTAAAAAGTGATTTTCTGAAAGAGTTGTTTTTTACACAAAGGTACATTTATCTCCAAAACTATTCAAGATATCTGTAACATATTTTTAATATTTTGTTTAGTACGTCTTACTCCATATTTTAAATTGACAAGTTTCTTATGTGTTGTAAAAATTTTCATTTATTTTTGTTTGGTATTTTTTTTTAAAGAGGGATTACAAAAATAAAACAAAATTCTAATTATTGATATTTTTCAAAGTTACAAGCTAAAATTAATCATTAACCTTCCATCGGGAGCATTGATTTTGAAACACGATCGGGTGCATCTGGAGGTTGTCTCCATGTTTCATATCGAAGTAATAAATTAACTATGAATATTTGATTACAGACTTTAAAATGTTTGTCTTAACATGAAGAATAAAATGTTTAACATATTTAAAATAAAATGTATACAGTTATAATACAAATTAATATTATAATAAATAATAATATTAAAGTAATAAAATTTGCCCCAAAAAAAAATAAACGTACAACGAAAATGTAGCTAAAATATTTCTTCATAGAAACTGACTCTATTAAAGCTATACAAATGGTTAAAAATTATGTAAATTTTTTATTTATTTTTAAGTAATGTTCTCTAAAAAAAATTTGTATTTTCTTTACGTCTTACGCAATAGGTGGTATATATATATTGTTGTATGTACATATATACTCTAGCAAATATTATATACACCTCTAAAATGTGTAGTATATAAATATATAATATGAGTAGGTATCTACATACACCAACATAAAACAATAAAATAGTCATACAAACTAACAAAACTTACACAGAAAACACTGTTTCATAAATATACACTGTCACTTCAAATATCTACACACACCAATAAGAAACAATGAAATAGTCATAAAAACTAACAAAAATTACTGCACCGAAACCCTGTTTCATATAACGCGAACGGTCACACAAGGAATTTACCTCCATATACATTGTCACTTCATCGGGCGCATCGGTAATCTACCTCCAGTCCCATTGAAAAACTCACTCTCATACTGAAATAAAAGGAGAAAGCGGTAAAAATTTGATATGGGTCAATCCTAGAAGAGTCTTGTGAAATGGGGCAGAAAATGAGACAGCCAAGGGCATTTTTCCACATTTTATTAAAAAATGTCACTAATATGGGGGTAACCTTCAGTATGCGCCCGATGGAAGGTTAACATGCACACTTTGCAAAAACACCAAAGTTAGAACCCTATCTGTGATAATGTTTGAGAAAAATGTACCTTAAGAAGAGGAAATTATCATTGGCGAGATAGGGCGTCCGACCCTCCTTAACCGTAGTATATAATCGATGATGAACTTATTTATGGCTTTATATAAAGTTATATAATGTATGATATCTTCTGCGCATGATGTTTTACCTTTCAATTATAGGTATAATAAATACAAATACTGACACTAAATATATTTTAATAGTATAAATGAACCTACAAAATTTATGGACGTAGTTTTCAAATGTAAATAATTCAAATGTTTTCGAAAATCTTAGTACTGTAGAATTTAATGAATTATCCATAACACAGTATATATAAAACGTGACCTAAGTTATATGATTTATGAAGTCAATAGAAATTTTGCAGCACAACCCAGCTTTACTGATCACAAGTAGGCCCATGCTAATCTGTATACATAGTTAAACTGTAGAGATACAAATATAATATGATGGTAATTTTATAACATACCAAACGTATTGTAGTCAACCAGTTTATAATGCTTATATATTTTATTTCTATTATTAGGTTCCACATTGAATAAAAAAAAGTATAAATAAAAAAATTTCTCTAGTATGTTTCTTTAATTTGTTTACGAATAATCTTTTAACAATTTTATAAGAGCATTAATATTAGTTGTATAATTTTAATTAAGTTATGAATGTATTAATACGAATCTTAGTTACTACATCTAAGATCTTAGTTTCTACATAATATGATTTAAAATAAAAACTATATGTATTAGAAATAATGTTTAATGAAAAACACTTACAATATGTTTAAAATTAATAATTATTAAAATAAATAGCCAACAAATTATCTACCTTCCTGATCAATTCGCCAACCATTCCATCCCAACCGCCTTTTACTTCTGGGTTTTCTGATCCATATTTTCCATCTTTAACTATTCTCAGCTCATCTAAAACAAAACAAGATTTAAAATTAACAATCGTGTGAATTAAAATTAACAATATATCAAGTTACAAAGCTATATAGATATTAAAATTTAAAATGTTTATTACCTTATTAGGTTCGTCACACTCCTTAAATAAATAAATAAATAATTATAGTTTCCTAGATTACCGGTTTCGACGTATCTGTGTTGTCATCGACAGATCACTTAATCAGTCACGTTAGTAAATACACACTTAGAAAAAAAATTTAACAAGTTTTCACGTTAACATAGACAAGATCACCACGCATGGTGCACTATTGAGAGTCAGGAGTTCACTACTAAAAGGAAATAGTCTCTACTCACAATGTTTGGATTTATCAAATCAGCATTATCTCCCGGTGTTTGTATTGAGATAACCGTATTTTATATTTCGTTTGCACTTTGGTGTATTTTGTCATTCAAAAGAAGATCCTGTTGTACTCTTCTGGCCATATATATTTATAATTGTTCAATTGTATTAAAGAGGTGGCCTCTTTTACACTTATTGTAAAATATTTAGGTTTTTCTGATTTTTTTTTAAGTATGGTCCTCATTTATTATATGTTTGGCAAAGCTAGCTTCGTTCAACTATTTTAGACTTATAATAATATGTTCTGTATGTTTTGAGAATTTTCGTCGAGTTTGTCCAACATAACATTCAGGACTACTGAAGCAAGCTATTTTATAACATCAGCTTTTCCGTACTCGTCGTTGACAACTTGTTTTTGACTCATATTTTTCTTAAGTTATTAGAAGTTCTGCAAGCTAGCACAATATCGAGTTTGGATGGTTCTTGTTTTAATTTGTATTCATGTTTATTGCCGTATTCGATAAGAACATATTTAATATTTGTGTTTAGGAATTTTAAGTTTCGGATGCATATGCTTATAAAGGAGTTTATGTATTGTCTTCGGTTGGAAGCCATTTGATGCAACTATTGGTTTAACTCAAGTTATTTATTGAAGTTTTCAGTAGTCAGTGGGTTGTTTAATAAAACGATGAATAAAACTGTTTTTTGCAGCTAGTTTATGGTTATGAAAACGGTTAGAAGTTGCATGGATTGTTATATCTATTATTGTTGTTTTTCTGTATATGTTGAAATTTTGGCTGGTGTATGTTTGGATATACGTATGTCCAGAAAGTTTAGTTCATTTTGTATTCTATTTCCATTGTGAATTGGATATTTAGTTGGATTCCATATTTCAAGCATTTAAAGTATTTTTTCAAGTTTTCCAATTACATGTTCGTACCGTTAAACATGCATATAGTATAAACATTTTATCCATAGTAGTATATAATATTATTGATTTCCGAAAGAAAGCGCGAGAGTGGTGAGCCTATTGCCAGTCCATTTTCTTAGGAGTAAACATTTCCGTCAAATTTAAAATAGTTTTGGCCGCATGTGAGTTTCACTAAATTGGTTAGTTAATTTTTAACGTCAATATTGAGTTCAGAATACTTTAATGTATTTAATGATTTACTTGGTTTCGTTCACTGTTATGTTCGTACACAGTTATACGATATCAAAGGATGCACAAATGTAACTATGTTTTATACTAATATCGCTTATATAGTTGACGAGTTCCAGACTAGTACTTAATCTATGACTATTGTGAAGACATATTTTACATTTTATAATCTTGTCTAGTGCTTTTGATAGTTTATATACCGTTGCTGGTTAGAAATTAACAAGAGGTCTATTTGGTAAATTGGTTTTATGTATTTTTGAAGGGCTCTTAATATTACTGCACTACATTTAAATGGTTTTAGGTGTTTTAATTGGTTCCTGTTGAATATGTTATTGCAGTTAGAAATTTCTTTTTGCTATTAGAAATTGCTTTATTAATGGCTTCTTGGATTTCTCTGGTAGGATCTTCGGTTTTTTATTTCCACAGTTTTTCAAAAAACGAGTTTACTTTGTCGATATAATCATTTTGGTGTAAAATTACCACAGATTTGCCTTTATCTGCTTTGGTCAGTATTAAACTATTTTTTTGAAGCTTCGACTTTAATTTTGAGGATATGGCCTCTTCATGACTGTTAGTTTAGGTTAGGTTTTGACTGTGGAGTGCAATTAATTATATTTAAAAATGTTCTATTAAATATTCGGAGTCGGATATGGTTTTTATTGCTGACTGGAAGTTGATAGCTTCTTGTAAACCCTTCTTTATTAGAAACATTTGCGAAATTGTATTGTAGACCCTTGATTAGTAAATACTGTTCATGTTTCGTGAAATCTACGATGGTGTAAGACACGTGGATAAAAGATATGGTGGGGTTCAGAAATATCTCTGTTGCCATTTATCTGGGAATTATTAATAAGTCCTTTTAATTTGTTTCAGTGTACTAACTCCTTTGAATAGATGAGTTTGTTTACATGGTAGTCTATTGACAACATTGTACTTTGTACCTGAGCTGGATTAGAACATTAAGTATTCAATATTTGCTCTAAATAGTAAACTATTCATATAGATTTTCTTCCCATATAGTAATTTTATTTAATTGTTTAACCAAGATAACACTTCTAGTTGTTTCATTTTCTTAGCAGATAAAGATGTGTTGTTTATTCTAAACTTATATGTGTTTAGGTAGGATATTTTCTCTTAAACAAGAAAAGTATTGTAAATTTTTATATTTCGACATGCGTTATGCATTATTATCTTTTGGCTTCTGTATTTATAGGTTTTCTTAGCTTGCATGCTAATAATTTAAACATTTTTGTACTTCTGACTTTCAAGTTGCACTTTCAATATTTGCAGCAACGAAATATTCAACAAGATTATCTCGATACAAACACCGAGAGGTCATGATTTGATAAACCCAAAAATTGTGAGTGGGGACAAACTACCATATCACTAAACCCTTAAAGGTTTAATCTAAACCCTTTAGTAGTTTACACCTGGCTCTCAAAGAGAACCATGCGTGATGACCATGTTGTCCATGTTTACGAGAAAAAACTAGTTTAAGTGTTTTGTATGTGTGTTTTATTATCGTTGTGTATATTTATAAACGTTACCGTGTTTAAGTGATCTGACGATGACATCACAGATATGTCGAACTCGGTAATTTAGGAAAGTATAATAAATAAGGATTGTGACGGAACTAATAAGTCAAAACTCTTTTTAATTACTATACAATCCTGGAAGTTAGAAGTAAAAAAATGTCTATTTAGATATATCTAAAGGACTTTAATTAATGTTTTTTATTTGATTGTTTTTTCTTGTAGAAGAATATGAAAGTTATCATGGTTTTATGTTACGACATGGTTGCTGCCTAAAGATACTTTTAATATTTACTGATAAAACTAGTAGTACCATACATTTTAAATTAAATTCTTATTAATATTATTATTTACATTATAACTTTCACTTATTTTGCATATTTTTCTATTTACTTTAACAGTGTTTTTGAACTAGATCAAACTACTTTTAACAGTTCATTTAAAAGTAAAAATAATCATTTAAATGTATCTATGGTAATAACCCTCCCATAATTGTTAATTACAATTATTTTGCCTATAATAACACAAAACAAAACTGTAAAAAGTTTCAAAGGTTTTAAAAAATCCATATGGTTGAAAACGTTTATTCTGTTGGTACAATGTTAACAATAAATTAAAGTTATATTGACGAAAAGAAAAAAAATCTTACTGTTTCTTGTTTTAACAGATTTTACGATCAATGTCAATGTGTACCTCTTTTAATTAATTAATACATTTCATGTCATAGTTCTAACTAAATATTTGTGTGTAAAAACTCCTAAATACTTACAATTTATACCAATTTTCTTTGATATAAGTTCAGCCAAATCCTTGCAATAACCTTCAAATTTATCATTTCCAGATAAAATTTCACCGGGCTCTGGATTTCTCTCCATAATATAAGGCTCTTCCTAAAAGTTAGAAAAACATAATTATATAATTAAACATTATATTGATATTGTTATAAATAATGTTCATAGTACCAAATTTCCCATTTACCAAATGAAATCAATAATATTTTTAAAGGTTTGCGCGCTAACAGTGTTTATCGTTAACAAGGGAAAACTATTTTAAATATTTTTTTAAATAATTTTAAATTTTTACCACCATACAACGTTTAAGGACAACCTAAATCCATAGAAACCCTAACTAAAAAGCATACATCATGTAGTTAATGAAAAATGAAACTGAATCTTCCCATTGCATTGAATCGGTAAACTTAAAAATTTATTTTCAGAATTTTATATTACTGACAATTTAACACCGACAATCGCTTGAATATTAAAAAAAGTCACTACATCAAATATTTAGGACCATTAAACCTTTTAAATAGAAAATTTCAATATGCAAAAATTTAACAAATTCTCAAAGCCCAACCTGGTATATATATACATATAATGCTTTTCAGAATTAAATAAATAAATTTGAGATTAGATAAGCCTAAATAAATAAACTCAATAAAAATAAAAAATAATAAATATATAAATATAACTACTATTTAAAATGAACGAAAATAAATTTTCTTTTACTTTTAATAAAATTTTAAATAGAAAATTAAACAATCTAACAAATTGACTCATATATGATTTTATAACAATTTGATGTTTTTGGGTTATTTTAAACAGAATTTTTTTAAGTGTTCTCCAATTTCAAATAGATTATTTGATAAATCTGGTTATTTTACATTAAATAGGTGTTGACATAGTTATAGGTTGTGTTAAGTTTAAATTCAATCGCCTTACAAATTATTTAGTATAAAAACAAGATGGCAGCCATACAAATTATATGAAGCAATTTAGGACCTATAATTATCGTAACTTATTTACTGTAATTAATGCAACACACATGTGGTGTAATTATAAGTCCAGATTTTTGAAACACACATAATAATAAAAATAAGATTTTTTAAATTGTTAATGAATGATTATTTGGTAAACTTATCTACAATACTATATTATACACAGTCTCTTTATATACTTTCTATCGTCTTATCCAACCGTGATAAACTACACATATTATTAGAAAAAGTGAGGTACAGGAGTTTCTTTACCTAACTGTTATAAACGGGGATTTAACCATTTGGTTAAATTTGTCTACATTGAGTTCACGCCCTGTAATCCCCGCTATGCCATGTTTTACATTAGCAGAAGCTTAGGGAAGGAGTTCTGGTAGTTTCATTTCAGCTTGAGTATTTATTCCATAGTTGTGTGTTTATAAACCGATAAATGTTAAACATAAACGACTGTACTTAGAACAATGAACAAAAGTATTTCGTTAATTTGCATTTAAATTGATGTGTTTAGATAGTTTCAGAATGTGCTCTAACAAATATACGTAGCAAAGAAATAATTACAACCGTATAATAGTAATGACATATTTTAAATACACAGTATGTAAAATATATTACATTTCTGTTTCTTTTTTTAATATAACAAAATAACTGCCATAAATAAGTTATTTTAAAATTTGTTTACCTAACCTTCATTACATGATCCAAGACGACTTAATAACTGTTGAACAAGAACTAAAGCTTTCTACTTTGTAATTATTAGCATCAGGGAAATATTTTTTTTATAGTCATCAACTACATAGATTTTATCCTGGTGTAATAAAATAAATCATTTCAAGTTGTAAATTATTTTAAACTTTTCATTTGTTAACTACACGGTCACAAACCAACTATGCCGGTACCTTAATCGTTGTCCAGTCATAATCGATGTTATTTTAATTTTAAAGTATTTGTAAGAAAAATGTAATACCATTTTACAATTAAAATTACGTTGTTAACATTATCCATTATGATGACTCATTAGTTAATTTTCCGAATTTAATGGTTAGCGTGGTTGTTCATGTTTGCTACAGTCGGGACCCAAAACATAGCTCAGCAGGTACTAGCTTAGTTACTGAGGTTACGTTCGGCTTCCTTAGCTATGCAACGGAATAATGGTAAAAATCAAAACAAATTTCTTTCGCTTACATCAATTATGAAGTAATAATTTATATATTCCTACCTTTTGCATAGGTAGATCTAATACAGTATATGCCAACAAATAGTTAATGCAATAATTTGAATACTTCATGTTACTGTTTGAAAAGATATCAAAAATATTTACCAATCTTTGAAAAAAATTATTTAACCCTAAAGTAAACAATTTGCTGTTAATATATAACACGACAGAAAAAACTTAATTACAGATCCAAGAAGTATTTTTCTTTGAATTGAACTGCATACTACATTAAGTGGCAACTTGTGATACATTTACAGTTTCATAAATAAATGTAGGTCATTCATAAACATATATATATATATATATGGTATATATTTTTGTTAAATGAGATAACACTATTTTAATTAAAGATTGTTCAACTTTCTAAAGTCATAACATTTTTAGGAGGCAGATATAATTAATTTAATCAAGTTTAGAAACATTAGTTTATATTATCGCACATTTTTTTTGAAATAAACGTTTATACCATTAATTTATTAACTTGACTTACTATTATCGTTGTAACAATATACGTTCGATTTTTTTCAAACTCTCCTAGTTGTCTTAGTCGTACATATTTAGCAGCTATAGGGTAGAATCCATGTTGATCTGTCCATTCAGCAACCTTAAAAAAAAAGTCATTATTAGCTATTAATATATTATTTGAATAATACTAATATTTCTTTAAAAAATAAATGAATTTAAATGTTAGCTTACACAATATATGCGGTAAGATAATATCATAAAACAAATACATTATTGATATTTGACTGCTTGATTTATCTTTAAATACAACTTCTAACTTGAAAGAGTGTAGGAACTTAAGTCATTAATTTGCCAATCTTAAATAATTTTAAAAATGTGTTGATGTATGAACTTACCTTCACCATGGCACTGTTGACTGTCATCTCCACAACATGTAGGGTATAGTTCTGGCGTCGTCCATCATCGTTAAAATGTATTTGTCCGGTTAGACCTTCTAATTCCACCTAAGAGTTATAATAATGTTTCGTTTATTACTTATATTTAACATTAGATACAAATATGTGCTTTATAACAGTTCATTACTTACTATGGTTTCCTTTTAAGTTATATAGTAGTAAATTATAAATTATTTATAGAATAATACAAGTAATTATTGAATAATGTTCAAAACTAAGTGAAATTTTCTCTAAAGATGTAATATGAAAATTCCTAAAACATATACTTTGTACAAGTATGCGAAATATTTAATATAATCTGTTTACCTTTCTTAAAAAGCGGGAAATCTTTTCTCCATGTTCCCATGGAGTCACCCATCCTTTGCTTGTATTGCATTCTATACCTTTACTTCCATTATTGAAAATCTGTCCTCTTCTTATATTGCTTCGGAAAAGATCAGGTTTCTTCTTTAGAAGTTTGTTGAAGGCTTCAATAAGTACATAAACAGCATCGTACATAAGTGCTGCTTGAGCCTAGAATTAGAAACAAAATGAAAATTTCAAAAATTCATATGTTTTATATAAAATGTAATATAAACGATTAACAATACAAATTTATAATAATAATAATAGTAATTAAAGAATAAAGGAGATCGGGAAAAGGAAACCTATCCGATTGTGTCGAAATTCCAATTCAATTAAACTACTTTTAGTATTTATGTGCCGTAGCTTGGGAAACTAGAGTCATTAAAAGTCTCTGTTGGATTTCGTTAGTGTAGAAAGTTACAGAGAAACAAATCCGAAAGATTGAACCTGTCAATGTTATGTATCCGCTAAAACAGTTGGTTCTTTTGTTTTATTCCAACCATTAAAGCATCAAAATTTCTGAATTCACATTTTTTGGTTTTTAAATTAACTTTCAAATGTATTGTTTTTCTCGTTATACATTCCCCATAACAAAAAAAAAAAAATATATATATATATATATATATATGTAACCTATATTACTAACCTTTCCATTAGTAATTTTAGGCCAAGTGAAATGTTTTTTTTTGGACGAGTAAATTCGTTGTATTAAGTTGAATTCTACCGAAAACTTTTTTTTTAAGAGTAACTTATGGTGGGTGCTTAACCGCCGGTGTGTTTCGGAAACGTTTGATTACATGCTTACGGGTTGAAACATAAACCATTATCACCTGGTAAGCCAGACTTTATTTTAATGATTTTTGGGTTTAGCCTCCAGTATAGGGTATATGAGGAATACTTTACTATTCTTATTTTCTCCAAGGTATTGTAAAAAAAAAGATACGTTACCTAAATTTATTGATTTTAATGATGTAAAACACCACACTAATAGACTCATTGCTTAAAATAATCCTTAATAATATTCTTGTTGCATCTCGCTTAGAACTATGTGCGAGAAATAGTTTTAACGATTGAGTTTCCAATGTGCAATTAATAAACCATGCATTAGCGAGTTATTTTATGTTAGGAAAATTCAATCATGGTAAGGAATAAATAAATATTTCTAGAAGGAAAAACTTACATTCAGTTTAAAACCATCTTACACACCGAAATACTATCTGTTTTTTGTAATTTCATCATAGAATTTATAGAAGTGTAGAAAAAAGGATGGGCTTAGATTGTAAATTTTTTTAAGTGTTTTTACAAAATGAACCAATATTACCTTACTTTATATTGTACTCTTAACTTTATTTTTTTAGTTTTTCTTTTCATGGTAATGTGTTTATAATAAAGCATTTTTAGAATCTAACTTGTAGGTATTTTAATAACCCAGAAAATTAGTTGATACTTCAACCAATATTCATGCAAAAATACATAAGATACTAAGCTTACAAGACGAAAAAATCACCACCTACACAAAAGATAGTAAAAGTATAAATTGATACCTTACAATTGATAAACCCATTTTTAATATTATAGTAATATTTATGTAATATTTGGGTTGTGTTAAAACCCTCTGAGGAAGATGACCATGACATCAAAATGTACATAAGGGTCCCGTATTAAACTTAACCTACAATTTAGTTGTTTAGTTATTGTTTTTGTTCCTTGTTTTGTGGTTCGGGGTTTTTATTCAAATCAGTATGATTTTGTCGCCACAGTGCTATTTTATTTGTTTAATATTTGTTTTATTATGTACGTTTATTCCGGTGTTGGTGTTTGTGGTTGTCCCAAAAAATATGTTTGTTGTGTGGTTTTTATTCTATCATTAAGAGTTTACTGTTTAGGTTCACAGAATGTTGTCCACACAATAAGAATGACAATTTTTATTTCCACCAGGGTCCTCTAAAAGTAAATACTATCTATATTTAAATAAAGTAGTACTATAATATACCCTAATTTACCTAATGCAACAATATATTTATCGTTAATACTTACTTACATCATAAGTTAGACATCACTTATATCAATCACAGTATATGCGAACTGAATACTACCAAGCTCTATTTATTTATATTATAACTTACTGAAATTGATTCTCTCCCAGCTCCGAGATTTGAAGTTGGATCAAGTTTGCTCCATCCTTCTAAGAAATCTTTGACGTATCGCTTCGTTGATGCTACAATTCTAAACCCAGTGATGTTTATAGCGCCATATTCTATTACTTCAGTTTCCCACCTGTCATCCATAATCTGAAAGTCGAATCAGACATTCAGTTAGTGAAACTTTGGATCTTGCAAATACTTCGAAGTCATATCGTTAATCATCTTCCCCATCTTCAACTTGTTATATCGTAGAATGTATTTAACATATCAAATCTGTCGTATAACCTTTCACAGGTTAATTAATTGTAATGAACTTAATGCTTACAAATTTATAATATTGAATAATCAGTGTGAAGAACTCTTACTTCTGAAAAACTCTAAATTTATAAAAATGTAATTAATTTTAAAAAAAATGTTTTAATGAGCTTAAGTTTAAAAATGTTTAATATTTGGATGATTTCTTGTAATGAAACTCAATACCGTAAAAGAGTTTTCCTTTTAAATTTATTTTAAATATCTCAATTTTAAAAGCAGCACTTAATTTTATGTTTCCTTTATTTTAAGAAATTATAAAAATACAATATTTACTAAGTATTAATTTTTAAATGTTCAATACACCATGGTACCAACTTTTCACTCACTTGATAAAGGATTCTGAATTACATAAAATTTCATAATCTGGCTCCATATATTTAATTATCATTATCGATACCAATAATATAAACCCGTTGATATATTTGTATCATGACATGTGGATATTTAGATAATACTCACACGCAGATTTGTGTATTGTTTCTTATTTAAATATGTTAGGTTTCAATTTAAAAATTTGGATTCGCATGTTTGTTGGTTAAAATTATTGTTTACTCCATTGGAAAAAAAACCCAAATATATCTACGTATAGTATGATTTGTATTCCTAAATAGCCTCTTTTTAAATACAAATATTTAATTTTTTTCTAAAACTGAGTAGTTGTGATAACATAAAATACAAAAACATATGTTTACCAATAATTTTAGTAATAAAATGAATAATTTTATTCTATATTAATTAGAAAACATAATTTATTGTATTTACATCATAACAACCAAATTTAATTAAGCCTCATATAATTTTGGCTGGAGATAAATGTAAAGTCAGGTGAAGGGAAAGACTATTAATTTGCTTTGTCAAGTGAACAGAGGGTAAGCGGCCAGTGTAGGATTAGATGTCCAGCACGGCAATATTGCTTCCGAATGAGGTCCAATCGGTGTAATCGTACTAGCTACGCTTTCTACAGAATACTGATTGTTTGGACTTACGTAATTTGATGGGTTGGGAGTTGATAGTCACTTTACCGTAATTAATTTATTTGTGATTGAACAGATTTCCAGCGTGTTCATTATTAATGTAGCAGTTGTAATGTTGTAGATGTAGATAATATAGATGTTGTTTCCGATCATAAATTACCTTCCCTTAAGTTATCTCTTATGAGTCAGATATATCCAAACATGTAATACTTTTTAATTGTGAGATCTCTCAGTAACTGTATATTACTTTCGTTTGAGAAAATTGACTATATTTTTGTTGAAGCGTGATAGTTAATTTTATGTGTATGCCAAATGTTCGTCCTATTTAACATTAATTTGCAAAATTTCTTCAACCGGATGAACTAAGTTCTATAATATTACAAATAAATATAAAACATAAAAATAAAATATTAAGCACTTAATCTCTTTTGTATTCTTATTTGTATTTTCTAACAACATTTTAGTGTTTTATTATTTTTATTATTTGCATTGATAAATTTTCACTCCAAAAACTCATTATAGTTACAATAGTTTTCGGTTAAAATAAAGTTACAATTTCAAATCCATAACCTTTTTGAAAAGCTCAAGGGTACCTTAACTACATATGATTAGAGTTATTGTTAGTTGTGTTGCTGCGAGGATAGAATTGCACAGTAGGTCACATAAACAAAGACAAATGTTTGCACTTATAATTAATTAAAGTGTTCCACAATTTTAAAAGGCAATATATTTACCAATCCACTGAGTAAATAGTGGTACGTTCTTTTACCCAACGTAATGTCTCTGACATGGTTTACTATTATTTCTTTTGCCATATCTGTTGGACAGTCCAGAACTATGTATTTATAGCTCCATCTGAAACAAGAAAATTTAGTAATTTCCACTACAAAAATAATAATAGGCCTACTAATTAAAAGTATAACTTTTATTTGACTGAGATAAAATGAATTTTTTATTTGACATGTGTGTGTAAGTAAAATTATGTATAATTATTAATAAACACACCGTTCAGAAAATAAATATATATTTCTGAAAGCAATATCAGAAGAAAATGTAGCTTTGATTGAACTCTGTCGTAACTATATTCATCATTGATGAGAAAGCGCGGTACAGGTTTCGTGTTTACTGTATACTGTGTAATATAAACCAGTTTCTTTAAAATTTAAGCTTTCAAAACCTTGGTGAGTTATCAGTGTAAAGTCATCCGTTTCATATTTGACCAACATGAGACAACGATCAAAGAAATATGATTAAGTACAATTAACAGCTTAGATATTGCAAGATATGTATTAAAAATATTATTTGCATTGAGAAACATAAACCTTAACGACTTTTGAAAATAAAGAAAAACTGTGTACAGAGATAAACTTTAATTTCCGACACCAAATCAGAGTCCTATATTAACTAAATAATAACCCCTTGTGTTTCCCTTGTATTGCTGGTTAAATATAGAATAAAATATTTCGTAATTTCCCAACCTCAAGCAAGGACACTTCCTTAAAGCACTGGTTTACCCTACAACAAACATTTGAACTTCTCATATTTTACAAATATCAAAACTGTAACTATTTTACAAATCTGCAATTACCTTAAGAGTAATTTAAAATTAAAATTTTTAAACACTTTCAAAGTAGGTAACATTGTAATCATAGCCTATTTTTATTCATCAGGCTTATGGAAAATATTAATAACATTAAACGTTTTCTTACTTTGGTAATACTTATCGTTAGTACAACAAAGGAATACAAATTATGCATTATGTTTTTTAAATAAAACCACTACAGCATGCAATATACATTGATAAAAAAAGAAGAAAAAACTCATCCTTAAGGCTTAACATAAACTTTACTGAAATACTCATACGTCTACTCTCAAATTGTTATAGTTATTCATTTTTTTTGTAATTGTAAATAGTAACTAGCTTATAGAGATATCCTACATAAATACATTTAGTTACATAGCTACATTTTTCGAAGACTATTTCCTGCTTTTTTCATCAATATAATGGTTATACTATTTGCCGGGAAAGTATCTTTTTTCAATATTTTCTGATCCAAAATATTACAATACTATACTTGTTTAGCGATTACTTTTATTTAGGTATATACATTTGTGATATTGCCATTTTGTATTCCATAAATGTTCTAATTAAACAATGTAAATAATAATAATTACCTGCTAATTTCTTCCAAACTGTGAAGGAAATCGAGAACTTCTGATGTGTTCTGAATTCGTTTTACCATTTCAATGTGGATTGCATCAACTCCGGCAGTCAGACTCTGGAAGATTTGTTGCAGTCTTAGGAGACCTAGAAATAAATGCGACTTTAAATCTTAGACCTTATAAGTGTATATCAAATCATCTCCACACTATTTAGAATATTATTATCGAGTGAGTTATAAATGTTATAAATTAAACAAACTATACAAATATAAATGAAGTGAAACGTTAATTAATTCGTCAATTGTATTACAATATTAAAAAAAAAAAAAAACATAAATGTATTATTAAACAGGGTGTAAAATGAAATGAGATATAATTAAATTAAACAACACATCAAATTAAAACACAATTAAAAAATAACTAAAGATATCTCCAAGGCTCATCTAGGTTAAAAACTATATTTTCTAAAATACAAATTTATTTGTTGAGGCTTATTTTTAACTTTAGGCTTATTTTCCAATTTTACAAAAATATTAGTTGTTAATATACATTTTTTGTATAACCTATGCTTGGAAATATCTATTAAAATTTAAAAGCATGTATTAAGCCTTTATTAACACGTCAGAGGTCGCACCCACTTTTAGAACACAAGTGGTCGCGCGAAGGCAAACTGCTCACGCTTTGTTTTAAGAGCTTTCAAAGCTACAAAGGGATGAGTATATGACTTGAATATAGTATTTACATAAAGTTAAACATTTAAATTAAAGAAATATTGAACTATAAATGATTTTAAATTTTGTATGTACATAATATATTTTTTTCTACACTTATTGTTATAAAAAGTTAGGCCACAATAGGAAAAAAATATACGCCGATAGTGTCACAAAATTGTTTTATTTTACATTAAAAATTACTTGGAATAAGAAAATCAAATATGAAAAAATAGCAACATGGCATTTGTAAATACTCCTACAGTAAATGTTTCTCAAATTTAGTCAGTGTCCGTAGCCTCGTTGTCAACACACTTGGTACATCTTGGTGACGTATGTTCCTTGCAAATGGGTATTTGACAAGATGTACACTTTACAGTTGTTTTTCTATTTTTTCTTTTTGGACAAATTACACAATGAGAGTATTGTCCTTGGTTAGGAACCTCAACTACTGGTGGTTGAATAGGTTGAAGATTGAAGATTTCTTTTATTCTTACTTTCATTGGCCTTGGAATGTTGGAGGCTTCACTGTACCTTCGTTGAGCATGTTCAAGAACAAGTCGTCGACCAAGATTCGTCAAAAACTTCCTTCGAGGTTGAGCGGTTTCATAGTCAATGCTGACATTGTTGGCCTTGTTTATGACAAATGCATTAATTCCCCCCACATTAAATGTATAAAAGAAAATAGTAAGGGGCCAGCGGTTAGATATTCTACTTACGGAATATTGTTTTTGCATGGCAACACACACGTCTACACCACATTTATATTGATTATAAAACGTGATTATAGCTGGTTTGCAGCTTTCCCCTGTAGTTTCATCAATTTCGTCTGTCTCATGTAGGGTGGAAAGCAAAAGTACAAACTTTTTCTTTCTCGGAACGTAAGAAACCAGTGTTTCTTGATGTGTGAAAGCAAACATAGAGCTGTTTACTTTTCTACTACTACCAGCAGGTTCTGATTTCAGCTGAATCGGTATCTCCCTCTTATTCTTACGAATTGTTCCTACTAGTGTAAGTCTTTTCTCAAATAAGTCACGTGCAAGAGGCAAGGAAGTGAAAAAGTTATCACATGTTACATTACGTCCTGTATTATGTATATTCGCTGTCAATCTGTTGACTATGGCTCTACTTGAGTTATCTAAAACATATAGTCCAGGCTGTTGCTTAGATATGAAGACTTCCATGTTTGAGGTATACAATGTTTTTGAGTCGGTCATAGCCCAAACGTTTATACCAAATTTTCCCGGTTTTTGGGGCATTTATACCCGGAATGGACATTTACCCCGAAAGTTAGGCAACATCTCGTCAATAGTGACGTATTCCGAATGACTGTAATTTTGCTGACATAATCGGACAAACTCAGAAAAAAACTCTCTCATACAATGAAATCGGTCTTCAGATTTTCTCTGCTCACGATTGTCACGTCGATCATCACATCTTAGGTTTCGTAACAAAAATCTGAATCGGCTAATCGACATAGTGAGTCGGAAGATTTCTACACAAATTCCGTCATTACCCCATAGGTTCAATACATTTTGATGATTTGAATGTGATACTCCTGCTAAGTAGAGTAGGCCAAACAGCGCCTTTATCTCTACCAAATCAGTATCCCTAGCGTCTCTTTCACGAATAAAATTAGCCTTGACCTCGGTTATTTTTTGGTTTGTGTATGTAACAATTTTGATTATAGTTTCCTCAGGGAAAAATAAATTCCAGCACTCAATTTCAGTTTTTGCATTTTGTGCATGTCTAACAGGACCTGGTAGTTGGGTGATAAGATTGTGGCGCCTAGTGCGAGATGTCCGTCTTTGTGGCCTGTCTGACCAAACGGTTGGGTTGGGCCCATCATTACCAACATAAATAGGATTCGTAAGACCATTATTTTGAGTGGCTTGATTGTTTATATTAATTATAGCTGCATAAGGCATATTACCTTCTTCCTGATCTTCATCAAAACTTTCTTCAGATGCAGTTTCTCCTTCATTATTTTTCGCATTTTCTCCTTCATCTTCCACATCACTTTTATCACTGAGATCATCGATTAGTTCACTAGATGCAATATCCGGTACACTTTCTAACTAACATATTTATAATACGTTCTTGTTCTTTTTCGTAATTCATTTCGGTACAACAATAACTACACTACTATTTACAAAAATATATACAAAATTAGCAACTAAAAATACAACTAACACGAGTGATCGCACGTGAGCAATTTGCTCACAGACTTGACATACGTTCAGTATAACGATCACGGCAAGCGAAAGGTTCACACTGAAGACGGAAACAGCCCAAGGTCACGTAGAGGGATGTCGTGCCGAGGATTAGACGGGATGGCAACCTCATAAAACAAAAATTCCCTCAACAACTTACAAAAACTTAGAATGCGCGGCAAATTGCCGCGGGCGCGACTACACGCGTGTTAACTGCAACTGTTTGGGTTTTTAGAAAAAAAAATAAACTTACGATAAATATATGGATAACTAAATTAGATACAGAAATGATACAATTAGGGAAATATCCCGTTCCCGAAATCAAGTCTGATGAATTCCATACCATTACTACAAGTTACCCAGAACAGGAGATACCGAAAACGCCTGTATTTTCTTACCCAGGTTAAATTAAAATGTCCTTTTGTCAATCTTTATTTATTGTATATAAATTATTTAAATATAAAAATGACGCGTATGTTATTACACGTATGATATTCCAAATAACTTATACTAAATTACCCGTGCTTGATGATATAGCAAACCACAATTTTTATTAGCAAATCATAGCAACACAAAATGTCTTTATTATAATTTTCAGAAATTATACACATAAAAAAAATATCTTTTCCCGGCACAACAGGCCCTGCAGTTTTACAATACATTACTTAGGGCAATACCAGAAAATCTCCATTTTCCTATTGGAAAAATAGAGTATAGTTTTAAATTTGCTCCATTTTAGGAAATATTTCATATGCAGTACAGTACTACAAAGATTGATATCTAGAGATTGAGTTAATTGTTGTAACAATATGAATTATGTTTATTTATGCAGAATTATATCAGGTGAGAAATTGAAATTAGTAACCTATTACATAAATTAATAAATGTTGCAATATTGAACAATTTGAGAAAAAAGTATACTCGAAATGGTAATAATTTTCAACAGCTGCTTTCAAAAACCTGATTATGTTATGTTAAGTGGTATTTTACTGCAAACACATGTTTCATTTACAAAAAAATATAAACGTTTGTTTTTCTGAAGAACTAGTCTTGATGAAACTCATAACAACTTACTGTTGTGTGTTACGGCATGTTATTAAAATCATTGAAATATGTATTAGACAGTTTTTGTAAGGTTTGCATAATAATACATGTCAACGTTAATGCAAACCATTAGTAACAGCATCAAACGGAATCAATGTGCAATACATTTTGATATGAGTTATTTTTTAATGTTGCGTAAATATTTATAATTCCCAATTACAAATTAAATGCACATTGTTAATTTTAAATTAGATTTATAAAACATTTCTAAAATATATATTATTGTGTCTACAAATTTTAATGATTACAGTTCTTACCGTCATGTGAGTCGTAAAGGTATATTATTCTTTTCCATTCGTAATACTTGATGGTATCAATAATAGCTTGGTGGTAGTCTGGACGCATACTGATAGCATAGTCTAGAAATCCTGAAGTAGGGACGAGAACCTGAAGAATAACAGTAAATTTAAACTGAAGCTCATAATAAGTAACTAAAATATATAAATATTTTGTAAGTAATTATTCAACTTTTCATGACATATGTTAATTTTATTATAATATTGAAATTTAAAATACATGTGTGAGTTGAACAAAACTACTATACTGCACAAATTATATTAAATAATACAACACCAGCAAAAAAATTTACGTAACATCTATTAATTAGACATATGAAATAAGTGCTAAATATAAGTACAATATAGGCCTACTATAATTAGCATGCAGTGCTGGGATGTTACAAATGTTGTCTTCAACAAATGTTTTTAATGTATAGTAAATAAAATTAAAAGTTTAAACATGTTGTAGTAGCACTTTGAACATTAATTACAACCAAAGCAAAACATAATATTTGTCAAGGTGCATATATATATTAATGGTGTTCACGATTTCTTATTGTTCAAAATGGAAATATACACTGCTTGCAATATAAGTACAAATTATAATTGTTGTAAAGTTATTTCAATTTATACACTTAATGTGATATACCAGAAGCTATTCATGTAGATAAAATTATAAATAGATTACCTTTTCTGGGAACCATGGCGTAACAAACGGCATTTGGAATGTATTACTATAAGAGTGGAGCGTATCAAACGAGTCAGGACTGACTGCTCCAAGCATGGAGAACACACCCCTTGAAAATTGATTACATACTGAAACATAACATATAAAATTTACTATTGATGAACTTGAAATTCTGTTTGTAATAATATTTTATGGCACTATTATAATATTGTTGTTTTTAAAAGTATCAATATGTTAGCCTTCAAGAAACTCCAGCAATGATATTGAAAACTAATTATTCCGATCCGTTTGTTGTTTATACCCATATTTAAATTTATTCAACGTAATCTGTATATTATTTTTGTATTATTATAAAAGTCACTTAAGTTCCGAAAAAATATTACAGCTCCATGAAATCTTTTCCACAATATAAGAAGTCTTATGATAGAAACTTATAACAATTACTTAATGTTTATATTTTATTATTTCTAAGCAGTCTAATTTAAGAGGATGCTAAACTAAAAATGGTAAACAATTATGAGATTTTCGAAAGCGGTCCTTGTTGCTAATTTTGTTCTACATGTATATTCTGCTCAATAAAAATATCATATTAGTTACGAGTCACCTGTATTTCTAAAAACAAAATAGTTTTCGGGACTTAAACTTTTAGATTTTTGCCTGTATACATTAATTTTTGTTATTTTTTATTTCATTATAAAGTTTTTCTGGTAAATCTTGACCCTGAAATGTTTAATAATATATTAAGTATATAAAGAATTAAATTACCTATCAGATATATAAATATTTAAAACTTAAATTACCCATTTATGTGTGGTCAATGCAGTGTACTAGATAAACATAAATTTAACAACAGTTTTCAAAAAGTTTTAATTTCTAAATAACTTGTACTACAACTGGAATTTTTACCACTTATTCTGCAAGTGTTTTCTACATATTTACGTGAAATTATGTTTGTATGCCTATAAGGAAAAAATTATTAAAAGAAAAATTGATACACAGTAGCAAAATAAAAAACATTTTAAAGTTTGTTCATACAAAAACTACACATTGTACCACCATAAAAATCTACTACATTTCAAAAAGACATCATACACTTTAAAATAAGACAAAAATTTTAATCCATCAAATACTTTTTAATCAATAATATTTAAAATACCACTGCAAATTTGCCGAATTTTCGAAGTTTTAATTTATTTTTATATTTTTTGTTACACTATTCCTTACATTTAAATATTACTATATAAATAAAAACTATCCCAATTACAATTATTAAGTTACTGTTCTCCCATTGGTCGTTACATGTTTAGACCATCCCCCCTACTAAGACTCTGCCTATATATAGTTAAGAACCATGTAACCAAATTAGTTATAAGTTTGTAACCATCACTGATGATGATGACTTGGTCATCGAAACGCGTTTGAATTATTAAACGTTTTTATGAGAAACTGTGTTCTGTTTTTATTTATATAGTTTTATTTCTCATAAGTCCAGTTTAAGTTTAAATTTTATTTAAATATTAGTACTATATAATGTTTATCAAAACAAACTACTATTTTCAGTGTAACATTCTCTCACTTAGACTTTTAAGAGTTATCACTATTTTTATCTTAGCTTTGTATGTCAGTAGAACACTTAGCACTAAAACAATATCAAATAATATTGTGGTACTGTAAGTAGATTGAAAATTTCGATGCTATACATTTATTAATGCTTTGTTGTTCATAAAGCTAAAATTGTCAATTGTCCGAGCGAAGCGCGGTCTCCGTTTTAACTCCGTTTAATTACGGCTAAGGCCTTGACCGATTTGATGATTTTTGCATGAATGTTTCTTACTCCTATACCGAGCCATGTATAGGCTATACAAGTTTTTTTCAATTTTTAATTTTTAACCCCTTAAATAAAATAAAAATGGAGGCCGGACCGTTTCTCTCAGTGTAAGCTTTTTTCCAAAACCAGTTTGTGGCCTAACCGTAAGTCGAATTTAAAATATAATAACATTTAGCCATTAGAAAATTAAATTTTCAACAAAATTGTATTCTTGATTTTTTTCGTATCTCTAACGGTAAGCTCACAAAATGGCCGTAAACTTCAAATTTGTTAAAAATCGTCCAAGTATTTGTATTTCAACCATGTTTTTATACGTTTATTCTAAAAAAATTCAAAAGTGTTACAAATCTTTTTTGAAGATAAAGGTTCAAAGAATTCATATATGCCAGTGAAAAAATGATTGAAGTAAAATTAACAAAGTTATTAGCTCTAGAAAGAAGATTGTTTAGTAACTAAAGGAAAAGTTTAACTTTAGGCCTACATAAAAAGTAGTAAACATTTTTTGTAATTTTTTTCATAAATGTTAACAAGTTTCGTAATTTAGTTCTAAATAGAACAGTATAAAAATATTTATCAATTTAAAATTTCTTATTTTGAAAACACTAGGTTTTATGTTCCTACTACAAGACTGCTAACAAAACTAAGCCTGTTTTGAATAGTAATTTAGGAATATATCCTTTGCCCTAAAATGACATATTATTATAAGAAAGTGTAGAGGATAAATCAAAGAATTGAACTGTATACCTGTAAATTATCATTGTAAATTTCATAAAAGTATTTGACTTAGCTTTACTTGAATTACAAAATGAGATGAAACAAATGACACCTCGCGACGATAAAGGACATACAAAAAATAACCGTTGGACAGCGTGGGAAGTGTTGTACATGGGTCACTATCACGACACTTTAACATCATTTGTTTTCATTATTTATAATATTGGAATATGATATGGAACTGTGAATATAGAACTGTAAATACATTGTTAAGTTTTAGTTATT
>JAGFPH010002027.1:133679-152134 GCA_018207615.1 Philaenus spumarius
CAAAATAATGTTTCACTGGCTAAACCTTCTGCTTACTTCATTACTGGCACACTATTTTTAACCTAAGCTCAAAACCATATTTATTATTTCAACGAGCGAGGTCTACTGTTCACAGAACTACTAGTTCAAATAACAAAAAGTTAAAATTTTTATTGTACTACTTGCTAAAAATGTGGAACCAGCAATATATCTTTTAAATTGGTACGGAAAAAATAGATTTAGTATACAGTTAAACAAAGTTGTTATCTAACTTGTATATGTACATATTTTTTTTCCAATGTTAGGAGACGGCCGAAGGAAAGTCCAGAACAAATTCTTATGGAATCTTATGTTGAGTAACTCATATTTTTTAAGAATATTCTTTTCTTAAACTATTATTTAACGCTTTTAAAACCCATTTTTTAGTTCACTAATCCAGTCCAACTTGGTAACTGGTTTTTAATAGCATACAAAATAAAAAGATCCGGACCTCTCAAATACGAATGTTTTAAAATGTTTAACCCTCGCCATTTGTTAGATAACACTTGTGACCAATTGCTCAGAAAGAAATGGGCTTTTACCGATATGTCACTCATCATAGGCTTAGATAACACATTTTTACTACACCCTCATTGGGCCGACCATATTAGAATAAAAACACATCACACACCATAAGACAGGTAAAAATATTTTTTAACCAATACTCAATCTTATTTTTTTGTTTGTGCATATTCAAAAGATATTTTGGTGGTTCCGCACTGTTGTAACACCATGTATAAGTTTTAACAAGTATGGTTGTCTCGTGTTCTGGGCATGCTAGTTCATGTAGCTTTGTTCCGAAGCTCCATTATACCAGTCATTAGCCGATATTACCAGTTTCTTAATATTCCTCGTATTACAACAATAATTTAGATCCTTTTAAAAAATGTGAAAAAAATAAACATTTTATCTTTACTTAATTGGCTTATCTTTATAAGAAATAAATAGATTTATTTAGATCGTTGTTATGTAATGATACGTTTCATACTGTCGTTTAAAAGCTAGATTACCCAGAATTTTTAATACAAAATGGTTGTATTACATACTTGATGTGTATTATGAATAGTTACTGTTGTGATCAGTTGAGTAATGCTAGTTAGTTTATATATAGTCGAATAAGATGTTGTATTTAAGATTTAAACATCAATAATATTTGCAAACATAAAAATGTATGCATTCATATAAAATATGTATATATTAATTAGTAACATAATTAATTACAATTTCAAGTATTTACAATGTAGCTTTTAATTACAAAATTTTAAATGAAGACTTCTCAAACTTGTTTTGTTTTGATTTAATATAAAATAGAAGAAAATAGTAAATCACGCAATCTAAACTTAATCTAGCACGCAAGCTATCACTATGGAAGAAGTACAACCTGCACTATTATTTTAATTCAAGTTGAATTTTGTGATACAAAAATAATTCTTAGATTTGCTTTATTTTAAAATGCTTTCATTTGATTTTTGGTTAACAATAAAATTTAAAACAGACATAAAAGTCTTAAAAATATTTGAGTTTTTAAATTTTGATTTCGTTCAAATATTAAATTTGAATTTTTAATATAAATGTAAAACATATTTTTTATTTTTCTAATTTATCAACAACAAACTCCAATAAAATGTACGCCTATAAATCTTATAAATTATAATAATTCCTTCTCACGTAATAAAAATAAAATCTAAGTAGAGGCCATCATATGACAGTGTAAACCTACTTATCTTCATCATAACTTTATCCATGAAGGGGTGGTATGACGTGCATGGCATGCAATGCTGTTTCATCACGTAGTAGAGAACCCACCCTCTGATTGATGTTAAACCATTATGTATGTTTTAACTTCTACATTATATTAAACATATCTAAGACGGAATTATTTGAGTAGCAAAGTATGTTTGAATACAGATATTATTAATAAATTGAAAATACAAACAAATATTTGTTGACCTAATAATAAATAACAAGTTTAATTTGTATTTTCAATATTGTAAAAATAAAAACCTATACAAATTTTCCTAAGGTGGGTAATACAAATTTAAAATTCAAATTAATTGTTAAATGCTATTTCAAACAGTTTAAACAAAATAAAAATGTTATGTTTAGTAGTTATTAAATTTTATTTTGTTTTAGTCTGAACGTTAAAATATTTAAATAAATGTATAATAATGTGCATTTGGCATGAAGGCGATTCGAGTTGTGGCGGAGACCAAATTGCCTCATGTCTTTTGCAAGCCATTAACTCAGACAAACTTAATACTGACAAAATAAATCTCAGTATCTGGAGTGATAAATGTGTTGGTCAGCTGGAAACAGAATGCGAGTTTGCTTGTATAATTTTCTTATTTCTTGTGGATTAATAGAATAAGTTTTTAATGAGTGGCCTTAGATATTTCTCAGCTGACAAGGATTTTGGCATAATAGAAAGAAGAGCAAAAGTTTCAAAAATGAAAGTTATTGAAGATGTTAAACAAGTAACTCAAAGTGCCAGGACCATCAAACCATTCAAAACTATTGAAATGACTGACAAGTTTTTCAGCTTTGATGCTGCTTCTAGAATATTAATCAACACTAAAGTACTTGTCATTTTCAAGGTAACATGCTTCACAATTACAAAGACGAATGTGTATATGTTTCTTACAAAAAATTCTTTAGAGAGTTAGAGGAATGAAGTAAATGCTATAACTATCTTTGAAGGAGAAGTATCTGATAAAGATATTAAACATATGCAGCTGCATACAGATGTGAATTTGAAAATTTCCGAAGCCAAAAAAAAAACTTGTTGTCGATGATTGATTTTCTTAAAGATGAAAACAAAGACTTCTACAGACGTTTATGTGGTGCAATTGACTAAGGGAACAGTCATGTCGTCATAGTTTTTAATGATTTTTAAAATTATTGTTACTAAGTTTACTGATAACTAAATGACATCCTTGTATTTCATTTAAAATAAGTATGTTACATGTTCTAATTAAGACTACTATTTACTTTTCCAATACTCAAATGGGCCTAGCCCAAATTGAATTAAACTTAAATTATACATCCTAACTGTATAAATAAGCTGTTGTTCATAAGCTAACAAAAAAATAATTAAAATTATATTTTATTGTATGTTGTCAAAATAAAATAGAAATAACACAGAAGTTTTGGACATAGTACGAAAAGCATGGAAGTACAAAATGGACTTAGTACAATTAGCAGGAAAATGTAATCTGGTCATAGCATATTTTGATAAAAATATTTGTATCTAATTAAATTTTTAACTTTAAAATTTCAAACTAAATAAATAGTTTTATGAATTTATCATATAGTTTAAAAAAATATAACTTTGTCGTTTACCTAATATAAAAAAACTGAAATTTCGGAAGAATAATTACCTGACCCTACATTAGCCTAATTGGTTGCAAATAAACGTGATTTCGTTAGGCTGTACATAAATTTATGTTAAGTTATTGACCAAAATCAATAGTTTTATTTATAATATGTAACTACCTATGTTTGGATTGAATTATAATACAGTAAGCATTTATCGTTAATTTTTGTTTCTGATTGCTTTTAGTTTTGCAAGTTAAATCTTAAAAAGCTGTTGAAAGAAAAATAAACTGATTATAAATTTGTTTACAAAAGTTGCTATTGTAATTAATGTAAACAAAGATGTTACTAATTTTTTTCCGAACAGTTGTTTTTTTTGTGAGTTTATATAAAAAAGGATGCAAAGTTTTTCTCGAATTTAAAACTTTTCCGGGAAACTTTCCTAATTATCTTTCAATAAAAAATAATTGGAACTATTTTGAACATTTTTAAACAAATAATAGCCAAATTGGTTCAGCCAAATGACGCGCTTACCAACGAACAGCATTTAATTCTTATTTATATAGATTTCATTATTCTTTTTCTCCGTATAGCGATGACAGTTATTTAGAATATTCTAGTGTAATGCGTTTTGAAAAACATTAACCTATTATTAAGTTTACATCAATATTAATATATTTATGTATATCATAAGATACAACTTTGTTCATTTTGTACCAATAAATTATCACGTACAAATCTAAAAATTATTAAATTGTCACAAAATATAAAAGTAATATTAGTTTAAGTCAAAAACGAATTTAAACAATAAAATTTAAACTATGTTACAAAATAATGTATACATAATTTGAAACACAGTTTATTAGGATAAACATCTACTTACTTAATCTCGAGAGCTTGAATGCATCGGCGGTATTAATAACGTCAACATAAGCTTGAAGCTCAAACCTCCGTGCTGTTACGTTTTGGTTGTGAGTCAACATTGCAAACTTGAAGGCCGACTGTACTTCATCTGTACCTTGCTCAAAGATCGCACCTGAAATTACAAATAAAAATGTGTAACTGCACCTAGCTGCCTTATACATACAGAGTGTCCTAAAAGTCCCGCCCCTTCCCCTTAACTTTGGAACATACAAGTAGAAATAAATAAATGAGCTTCAGGGTATCTCCATATAGCAGAGGAAGACGAATTTTGGTGTAACCGACTATTTCACCCCTTACACCAAAATGAGGGATTGAGAGAGTAATTCAGAAAGACAAACCCCCTTCAAGTGATACCTCATTTTAAAGGGCTTGGTAAAATAAAAAGAATGACACAAATTAGAGGTATCTATCTTAAGTCTACAGTCAAATGTTAAATATCTTATGTTGGCACGATTTTAATTACGTTACAAACAATATGTTCCAGTGCAAAGGATAATTGTTCTTGACCTGGGAATACCGTTTTGAGTATGATTTAATCCTAATTTAGAATTAAGGTAAGTCTTAAGCTTTACTACCAATGAAAGGTATTGTAACGTACCTAATTAAATATCTGTGTTAATTAGATGTTTTCAACTTTGACTGACTGCCATTTTCAATAAAGTTAAGATAGAGACTCTAATTTTCATCACTATTCTTCATTTATCAAGCCCTTTATAATGAGGTATCACTTGTTTTTGGTTAGTATTTTAGATTTTTTAATTACCCTCTCAACCCCCAATTTTGGAGTAAGGGGTGAAATAGTCGGATACACCAAAATGCATCCCCTGTGTCATATAGAGATACGCCGAAGCTCATTTATTTATTTCTACTTATTCCAAAGTTAAAGGGGAGGGGGCTTTTTGAACAAACTGTATAATAATGGCCATTATGATCGTTTGTATTAAAACGTTTATGTTTTGAAAAGAGATAGAAAAAAGGGAAAGATGCTTTTCAATCGTAAAATAATTGAAATTTATTTGTATGGCCTACTTTAGGTAAATTTAGATTATCAGCAGTTCCCAAACTGGGGGTCGCGGGCCGTTCGGAAAGGGGTCGCGAGATGTATACAAATAATGTTGAACTATATACTTAAACTTAGTCGGCCATCGGGAATTTTAAATTAAATAACTTTGTACATTTACAAAATATCAATATATATTTTACAGATTTTGTGAAAACAAAACAGAATCATTTAATAATTTTGATATGTAATTGTAATACATTTCTAAGTAAAAAACACTTCTTTAGTGAGAAACATGGGTCTGTTTTCTGTCAACAAGTTTGTTAAAATTTGGCTTTGTTTTAGATACACATACAATAAGGTCGTCTTCTACGTCCAGTCTATTTCTTGCCTTGGTTTTAATGTTGACCAATGTAGAAAATCCGAGTTCGCAGAGGTAGGATGTTGCAAAGGGCATGATGATTCTCAGAGCCACTGATGTTAAGCTTGGATACTCAGCTCTTCTTTGTAGCCAGAACTTGTCAACATCTTGGGTGCTGAAAGACAGTTGCAAAGTCTTGTCAGAGGATAGCTCGATGAGTTTGTCATGATTCAGTGGGTTTAAGTCTGCCTCGTTCACAGCCTGCTCATTGAAGGGGTTAAGCACCCAGTTCCAACCAGTGTGTTGATCCTCGGGAATGTAGCTAAGGATCTGCTTTTGTAGACCTTGCAAGTGAGTAGTAACCAGTTTGGACAGGTTGTCAATGTCGGGATAGTATTCATCGCTTCGATCAAGGGATGTGATAAGCTCATTTGTCAGTGCAAAGTTTTCAAATATATTCTTCTCAACCCTGGGTGACCAAATGGCTAATTTCCTTAAAAACTAATTGACTTTTTCTTGTGCAAAAAGTATGGTTTTGTCTCTTCCCTGCAAGGAAACGTTGAGATCGTTCAGATGATGAAATATGTTCGCTAAATAAGCAAGTTTTAACAGCCATTCATTGTTAATCAAAAAACCGGCAAGGTCTTAGTTTGCAACTTGAAAAAATATCTTAAGCTCAGAGCGCAAAGCGAACACTCGAGAAAACACCTTCCCTCGTGACTGCCACCTTGCCTCTGTGTGAGGCATTTGTACAGTGCCTTCATTTCTTCGCATAACTGTGATAACAGTCGACACTATAACGGCCGGCTTTTTACAAAATTAACAGTTTCGTTCAACACTGTTTTTAGCTCAGTGGGCATGACATTGGTAGCTAATGCCTGGCGATGCAGAAAACAATGAACCCAAGTGGCATTAGGCATGACATTTTTCATCCGTCTCACGAAACCGCTGTCTTTCCCAGTCACTGCTTTGGCACTATCACTGCAGATTGAAATACACTTTTTAAAGTCAATTTGATGCGAATCGGTTGCAGACATGAACATTTGAAACATTTTCTCATCTGTTGGGTGGTCAGGCAAAGGTTTGCAAAATAAAATGTCTTCTTCCACACTACCGTCACCTTCAAAGCGAACAAAGCACATAAACTGCGCCAAACTCGATACGTCCGTAGACTCGTCAACTTGAATGGAAAAGTACTCACTTTTCTGCAACTTTGTTTTCAACTGATCCTTTATGTCTTGAGCCATCTCGGTAATGCGCCTCCCCACCGAGTTGTTCGACAGAGGGATGGTACTGTAGAAAGCTTCTTAGCTGCATCTGGGCTGATCATAGTTGAAACCATATCCTGAGCAGCAGGTAGAATGAGCTCTTCAGCAATCGTGTGTGGTTTACCTTTCTTTGCTATTCGTAAAGCCACTTGATACGATTCTAGCAAAGCACTTTTGCTCATATTATTTCCACTTAACTAAACTTCTAAATTTTTCTGGTAATCTAAAGCAGTTAAATTACGTTCAAAAAAATCTGCTGGCTTATCTTTAAAACTGGGATGTTTACTTTCTAAATGGCGAATCATCTTGGAAGGTTTCATACTCTCGGCTGATAACAACTCGCTGAAAATAACACACTGTGGTCGATTTCCGAGCACCGTAAATCCATACTTAATATAACTGTCACTATACTTTCTCACCTTTACCCTCTTCTGTTCATGATCATCATGAGAAGTCGAAGGCCCTGCACGCTTAACAAACTTATCCATAGTTAAAATCAAACAATACGTGAGCGAACAAAACCCAATACACGTACGTGTATTCCCTCCTCCTTTGTCTCCCCCCCTCACAGACACCTGCGCTCTCTCAGCCCCATCGCTGCTCACAACGATGCACGTTATTTTTAGGGGGTCGCGGCTAAAACTAAAATGGGTCACGGAAAGAAAATGTTTGGGAATCTCTGGATTATATTAATATTACTTTAAATGTTTTTAATACTCATGATCACAGTTACAATTAGTCTAACGAGTATTGTATCATGAGAAAGTGACAATTTGTTATTGTTTTGCAAACAAAACGACTGCATTGAGTAATAAAACAACTCACAATTTTCTTAAGCAATCTTGAAAGATACGGTGTAATATGTAAATGTTGGCAAACAATAATTAAATGCACATAAATTAATCCTTATATATAATTCTGTAAGCGAAATTTTAGATTCAGAATTGAGGGAATTTGGTAAATCGGAGGATGATGAAAGTGGAATCAAATTAAAGGTATCAATTCAATGAACGAGGGAAAATGTTAAGTTTTTTCTAAAATAAAAACTAAGGGGTTTTTAGGTCGCCGAAAAACTAAAAATCCCCATAAGAAATACATGAGAAATTAAAAACATCTGCTTTGTTTACATTAAAACATTTGGTATTAAATAAGTAAATTAAAAACATAAAACAGCTGTTCTGTAGTTTACATTAAATAGTATATTTCATTACTAGTACCGAAAGTGGCACTTTCCGGTGCGCGCCCAAGTTTCATGTGTGAGGCGGAGCCGAACACAGGAATATCGAATTTCACGTGTGAGGCGAAGCCGAGCATGTGAAAGTGTGTTTCACGTACGAGGCGAAGCCGAGTACGGGAATAATTGGAGCAAGTGCCGGAAAATCACTTTCGGTACAAGTTATGAACGGTACTTTTCATCACGACGCAAAAATACACACAATGCTGAAGAAGAAACCTCAGTAAAATGCAAACTATTATAAACTATATAAACTATTATGCAGCTGATATAAATTGTAAGAATAAACGGCAAAGCGACGTCAGAGCGCGTAGCGGGCAAATGGAAAACTAATTGAGAGCAAGGGAAAACAAATTTAGAGCAAGGGAAAATCAGCTGATCGTTTTTCCCTTGCTCTAAATTAGAGCTTGGGAAACGATCGTTTTCGTTGCTACCAGCTGACATCGAAAGTAGCTACTTTCGGTACGGAGTGATGAAAACATTTTATCTATACTAACTAGGGCAGACCTCTGTGTGCTACGCACGCCAACCCCCAATGGAACCTTATAAAAATATATGTTACGTTTTATTTGTAATAAAGGTATAGAATTAATAATAACCTCAAAACTAAGATAATAAATAATGTAAAAAGTTAAAATCAAATTATTTCGTATATATTATAACAACAGTTATAATAAAAGTTAAAAGTACCAGAGTAAGCCTCAGGTATAGGCCTACACTTAATCAAAACCCTTACCAAAACGCTACTATTAATTACCGTATATTATCAATAAGTAGGCCTACTATAATATGTCTTATTTATTTTTAATTAGGATTTGTAACATAGTTTTTTCAGATTTTTAAATTCCTTAAAGCAAGTTTTTATTGGTTTGTGTGTGTTAAAACATGTGTTGGTTGAGCCTAGGCCTAACTTAAAATATTATTTTGTACTAAAAGCTGGATATCCGAATCAACCGTTTTATAATGTTATTTTAACCAATTGGTTGCTATGGTAATGAATGTAAATACATTCAAGAACTTGTTTTTTCAGTCTAGGCCTAACCTAAAATTATGTTTCATTTTTTACCTGCCTTGGGCAACATACACACTTGATTTATGTTTTTGTGCACATCTTTAAATGTTATAACTTTCATCTTTCAATTGTTGTTTTTTAGTTTTTCATAATGTTGCTTATTTGTTGGTATTACAGCTGTTAGGCACTATGTGTTTGGCGTCCAACTTGATCCTGTAAATTTGTTCGTTGAAAGATACTGGCCACTAATGTTTTTTTCTAAGCCAGCTGATTCATATTGCTACAATTGTTTGTTCTTAGATGCACAATCACGTGTTTTAATAATCAGCTGGATAGGGAAACTTAAAGTGATGATAAAATACGTTTTAAAAAGTTCTTTTATTACATTCTAAATTAAATTATTTAAAAAATTGAAGTAAATTGTGCAAATATAGAATTATTGATCTTTCATTTAAAACAAACCGCGTGTAAAACGGTTCAGTGGAAACCTCAAGTGAACTATCCAAAAAAGTGCAAAGTTGAAATTTTACCCCATGTTAAATCTCCTTAAGAAAAGTTTATTTTCCATTTTTGAAACAGTGGACATAAATATTTTCAAAATACCAATAAAACCTGCACATATAGGACCGCTAACCTTTGTTTTGGTACAACCCGCATGTAAATCGGTCCAGTAGAACGGTCAGGCTTGCTGTCATAAGCTTTAATTTGTTTCCCTATGTTAAATCTCCATAAGAAAAGTTTATTTTCCATTTTTGAGACAATTTACATAAATATTTTCAAAATACAAATAAAACCTGCACATATAGGACCGCTAACCTTTGTTTTGGTACAACCCGCATGTAAATCGGTCCAGTAGAACGGTCAGGCTCGCTGTCATAAGATTTAATTTTTTTCCCTATGTTAAATCTCCATAAGAAAAGTTTATTTTCCATTTTTGAGACAATTTACATAAATATTTTAAAAATATAAATAAAACCTGCACATATAGGACCGCTAACCTTTGTTTTGGTACAACCCGCATGTAAATCGGTCCAGTAGAACGGTCAGGCTCGCTGTCATAAGCTTTAATTTTTTTCCCTATGTTAAATCTCCATAAGAAAAGTTTATTTTCCATTTTTGAGACAATTTACATAAATATTTTCAAAATACAAATAAAACCTACACATATAGGACCGCTAACCTTTGTTTTGGTACAACTCGCATGTAAATCGGTCCAGTAGAACGGTCAGGCTTGCTGTCATTAGTTTTGCTAAAGTTTTTTAATATATAAGAGATATTATAAAGAGGTAAAGTTTGTTTTTTTGTTTGTTTGTATGTAGGGGGTAATCTCTGGCACTACAGAACCGATTGAAAACATAGTTTTACTAATAAAAAGCTACAATATCCCTTTGTAACATAGGCTATAATAATAATTTCGATAAAAACCTTTTTTTATTTCAATATTTGTAAATTAGTCGGGAAAAATTCTTAGGTTAGGCCTAGAATGATAAAACAACACATTTATTTAAATTTATTACCATAGCAACCAATTGAATAAAATAACAGATACCGTAATATAACTGGTTGCTCCAATATTTCGATTAACAGCTGATTTCAAAATTTGAAGCAATTATTTTTGTATTTCTAGCTTTTAGGTTAGGGTTTTAAAGTGTAGACCTAAGCCTTGCTGGTTCTTTTAACCATTATTATAACTGATATTATAAAATATACGAAACAATTTGATTTGAACATTTAACATTATTTACCATCTTAGTTTTGAGGTTATTATTAATCGTATACCTTTATTATAAATAAAACATAACATATGTTTTTGGAAGGTTCCATTGGGGGGTTGGCATGCGGATCACGCAGTGGTCTTCCCTAGTAAGAATATAATTTTAAAACATACATGTACTGTACATAAATTTATAAAAAATAAAATTTAAAAAAATTGTTAAGCTAGTATATTATAAATATAGAGGACACTCTTATAAGCATTAGAGAATATTTTTATCTTGTATATAAATACACTATTTTTTTAAGTTTTTCAATTCATGTTTTTACGATACATGACAGTTTTGTTATACTATAGTTACAAATAAATTAGCATTACTTATTCCTAAAACTATATGATATACATAATTTAATAAAGTAGTTAGTATGTAGATTAATATTAAGAAATACATATTAAAGGTTTTATTACATTCCTGCATAAAAACAAAATTATAAGTGTAAAACGTTTACATTGTGACAATTAAGAAACTATTTGATGTGCTTGACAAGGTTAATTATATTGCAAATACAGTAGTATTATAATTTTTGTTTGAAATGATGAAGTTAAAAAACAATTAATTATTTTATTAAAATTATGAGAAAATTCGTATGGTACTTTTACTCAATTGTACTTCTTAATTTTGTATAATTAAAATTTTATTTAATTGGATTGTTAGTTTTTTTTTTATTTGATTTTATTTGATCTATTTAAAATGTTATTGCAATTATATTTGGAATCTGAAAAAATATTTATTGAAATTATTGTCATTGTTTTAAACAAATTAAGGCCAGATTTTCGATCTAAATAAAATTATATACTATTTAATAGTTTGTATGGTTCAAGTACGAACCATATATACCATTAATGTATTTAATAGCTTTTTAGTAAGTATTGGGGATCTAACTATGATTCAACTTTAATTTACAATCAAATTGCATTATTTAATAATGTACTTTAGTTTATTAACGTTCAGCGTGATATATCCTTAAAGAACTTAATTCAGTCTTCAGTTTTTGTATTCACAAATTATCAAACACTATACAATACTATGTTAAAAGTTATGCATAAATCTGTTGTAGAAGACTACGACATAATATTATTATCCAAACAATTTTTATTAAGAATAATTGCAGAAGACAAATACAACTAACAAATATTGTGTTATGATTTACTGTTAACAGTTTCTTTTTTTCAAATTTAGTAAAAATATGTCCATGTTTATACTAATTTAGATCTCATCTTAGTCTTTTAAATAACATTTAATTTAAAAAAAATACAAATTGAAATATATTTCTAAATGTGTCATTGTGAAAATTTCCCCGCATCGTTGAATTTAATAAAATATTAACTGTTATAAGTCCGTCTAGTGATCCTCTTTGTGTGCTAAAAACAATATGGTAGTTTCTGATGATTTCACTCATCCATAATCACGCGTTGAAATTATCACTCGCATGAGGTCGCCAGCATATTAAATAACTTTTACAACACTTAAACAGTACAACACAGAACACAAAGAACGTATACATTAAAATTTATTTGTACTGCATGTTGTCAGCAAGAGAGTCGTCTAAGAACTACCGGTAAGAATCCCCTCCAACGGTCGATTTCATCCTCTCTCCTTTAAGTCAGTGTCAAATATTATGTTGCAAATAAAATATTTGATTAGGTATTATTAAACAATCGTATTATTAAACAATAAATTCAAAAAAAGTATTCCACCGTCCCAACTCTTTAAAACCTCATCTGCATTAAAGTTCCAACAGGAATTTTAAACAGCCTCAGACATCAGATCGAAGTTAATGATGAATGATGCTCAGATAAGGGGAATTATATAATAATTATGCAAACAACTGAATGGACTGACAAAGTACATCATTTTATCTATAGTCATGGAATTACGAAATTCTACTCTGATCCCACTATTAGCCACAGCAAATCTAAAAACAAACTGATCGCAAATAGTACTGAATTGTTATCTGACAGCGATATCAGATATCCAAATTCAAAGGACCACAAGCATAACTTTTAAGAGTCCTACCTAAAATACACAAACCTGATATTCTAATACGACCACTAGTTTTTAACGTTACCAAGGCACCTACTTACAGAATTTTGAAAAAAATAGACCTCATAATAAATTAGGAGTAAAATAAAGCTTGAACATATTGACTGTTTGGAAAGCAGTTTAGAATTAGTTAATAAAATTAAAGATGTAAAATATTAAAAATCTTACTTTAGCTTCGTTTCACATTGTCAACATTTTTATATTCTAACGTCCCTATAAAAATAAACAATTAATGTTTTTCATAAAAAGTTTATCAAAAATCAAAAAACGTTTTGAAAATGCAACTAACGAATTAATGAGGTTATTTACTAAGGTACTAAAACAATATTATGTCCAGTAAAATGGAAAGTTTTCACTCAGAATGGTGTACTTTGTATGGGTTCATCTTTATCTTCCATTAAGGCAGACATTTTCCTAAATTACATAGAAAACAAATACATATATTAATCTGATAACAAATCAGCTATTTTTCTGGCAAAGATAAGTTGGTGATATCATTGTTCTATTTAATGGTAGCACCAGACAAATAACTCTACTTAACAAATAAATAAATAAATTACATCGTAAATAAAAATTGACCCTCAAAATTTAATCCAAGAAATGTACATACCAATGTTGTAAGGTATATAACTACCTGATTTCACCATCTCTAAGAGTTATGATCACATTGCATTTAAGATATACAGGAAGTCAACTACCACAGACCAGGTCATACACAACAACTCGTATCACACTATACAACATAAAAGGTCGGCATACCACAGTTTTGTGCATAGGCTTCTTCTTTTTATTGTTATTTCCTCATTCAGCGGACGAATTCTTTAGTGATGTATTAATATTGGAAAATATAGTGGTGTCAAATGGTTATACTAGTTCCATAATTGATAGCATAGTTCGTAAAAACAAGAACAAAAACAATATGGAAACGCCCGCACCGTGGAATAATGATGCAAAGAAAACGTTTATCTCCACAGAGTTTGGTAATTTTTTGAAAAATAATTTGCTTAATGAATTGACCAAAAACAATGTCACCGTGACTTAGAGTACAAACAATATATTACAGATAAAATTACATCAGCATGTCTACGGTAAAGACTTTGCCTAAATCACTGGAGTCTACAAATTGATTTGTGATGACTGTCCTAAATATTACATAGGACAGACAGGTCATTCGTTTGGTAAGAGATTTAAGGAAAATTTGCCAAATCTAAACTTAAGTCTATAAAATACAATTTTGTTGCCCACCTTATTCACTTCGATTATCCAATACACCAACCTACAGACCAACATGAACGTGATAAAATTCTGCGATAAGAGTAGATACGTGAGTGTATTCAAAGAATTTTAGATTTATAAGGCGGGAAAATTGAACCGCATAATGTCCTAAATGATAAATTGTCTTTTAATTGCAACATAATAGTTGACACTGACTTGAAAATATCGAATGATTTTTGCGAAGGAGAGAGGAATTACGTAGACTGTTGGGGAAGATAGTTGTCGGTAGTTCTAACCCGGCTATCATGTTGACAAAATTGAATGTTGTACAAATTAATTGCAATGAATATTTTTATGTTGTTTGTGTTTGTGTTGTACTGTTTTAAGTGTTGTAACAGTTGTCATGTTATGACGACCTCGTGTGAGTGATAATTTCAACACCTGATTATGTTTGATAGAATAAAGCTTGAACATAGAATCTCAAAACTCATACGTTTATTAACTCAAACGCGTTTCAACGACAATGTCACCATCTTCAGTGATGCACGAGCTGCAATAATCAAACAATAACTAGTTTTATTTTATCAAGTACAATATCTTCTCACAAGTCAAGCTCAATATTTATTAACCTGATGATGGATGAGAGACATCATATGAAACGATGTAGTGTTTGTAGCACAACAAGAAGATCTATTGATATAACAGGTAATATTTGATTAACTAATATAATATATATACGTATAAGTATTCTAAAAGTCTCTTGCCTATATATAATGGTGACATGAATCCGGTTTCAATAATTAAATTTGATTACAAATGTATATAATTAAACTTAAATTATTTATCAAACTCTTCTTTTATCATAATATTTTATCGTTGGTTTGATTTCTTCTGTTTTCTGTAACAGTCCCATTTACTTAGGTTCTGTTAACTATTAAAATTTGTCCAATATGTATTTATTATTGGAGAATCAACTTTACGCTTTTCAGTTGTAGAACACAATTCTTGATAGTTTTTATTGTTTTTACATTGTACAGACAGGGAGTGCATCAATATATGGTAGCAATTGAGGCTTGACATGAGAGCTATATACACAGAGTGCCAGACCGGCTTAATGGACTGCCTAATGTAGTAGTACAACTGTCAAGAGATTGAACGTATTTGTTGACATGCCAACTGGGACAGTTAGGTTCTAATTATTCTGAACTATATGTTTCAAATTTATTTTGCACATATAATTATACTGCACGGATAGAGTATAACGAAATCTGTGTTTAGAAAATATGAAACAAATTCTTTATAAGGCAACTCTTTTCTCAAATTAAAACGTAAAATATATCTTTAAAAATGACATATCAGTTTTAATATAAACGAAATTAATTAAATTACTTTTAAAATCAAATTATATAAACTGTTAATCACTTAACCTAGTTTCTCTTGTGCTGCAAGGAAATTATAGTTACCGACTGTCTATCTGGTCTTTATATACGCTATTTTGAAATATAGAGTTTTGAATATATCTTGTACAATCTTACAATTAAATGAATAAGACCGTTTTTACAGATCATGCTATTGTCTAAAGATGAGCTGCAAATATTACACTTGGCCGTTTTAGCTAAAATGGTGGATTGCCGATAATGAGTTACTAAGCAAAACTAAAGGGTCTTAAGTTTAAGAGTAATATATATAAACGACTTTTTCAATTGATAAATTTAATTAGTTAACCAACCTACACAAATATTTATTCTCACTATAGAATGTGTATTATATACATACTGATAACGGAGAGAAATTTAAATGATATTTTAATCAGCATTATAACCTATAGTGTTTATTCATTAAAAAAAGTTGCAGGGCTTTTTAAGTTAGCTTCTAGAAAATTCGGTTCATAAAAAAGTAGTGTTACATTAGGACTAATTGGAAGAAATGTTTATTTTTTGCCGAACAGGAAATGTACCAGACAAGCCCAAGGTCCCATTTATTCAAGAAGTTGTCAAAAAGATAACTAATATACTTACAGGTATGAGTAGTTTGTTGTCAATCTTCAAGAACTGGTATTTGCTTGCTAGTAATACTACCAGCGAAAAATCAAGTCGGTTATTTTTGTATACCTTAAAATAACTGATCAATTTTCAATTAAATACTTTAACTGATTTATTTAAAAATACGGTGGGTAGTTATATAACAAGTGTTATCAAATTACTTCTTATTGATAAGTTAGGTGTACAGATATTATTTTCATATTTGGTCATAACCTTGGATAGAGTTTAAACATCAATAAACTTAGTGTAGTAAAGGAACGTGATTTTCAATTGATTCAAACTTATAAAATTGCGTAGTAAAGAGGGTTTATCTTCTAATATTAGACCAAAATAGATATTTTTGTGACGAAACTATTACATAATTGTGTAAATAAATATTGTGTTTCCTCCTAGTTTTAAAAATGTCACGTAGCACTTTTTTAATATAAAATCAGAAATTATAAGAAAAAAGTGTTTTATATGAACTTAAGCCCTAGCTGAATAGTTTAACATCATGAGTTGATAACCAGGCTTAATCATTACAAGTTTAAACAAGTTAGGTCATTGCATATCATACAAAATATTTCCACCGAAGGTACCACATCTATCTTATGCAAATATTAAGTTAATGAGGAAAGTATAAAATGTTCAACATATGAAACTGGCATTGTCAAAAAAATACAAAATCCGTGGCAAAATTATTTATTTATGTCCAATTATGAAACACTTTAAATCTTTTTGACTTTCCCAAAGGTTTTCTCCAAAATCACGGAAATTTGTCGAAAGGGGGAATATTATGTAGACAGATAACAGATGCCTTTATAACATGTATGTGTCTATTAATATTTATAGGGGAAAATAAAGATAAATAATGTTAAAAGCTATTCCAAAAAAGTTATTGCAGTCTTATAGATATTTTGTAGGTATTTAATTAAAATTACAGCTCATGGAATAGCAAATGCTCCTCATTTACTTTTGTTCAACATTTTTGTAGTGGACTTAATCAGGCAAATATTTTAAATTGCGTGTCTTTAAAAGCCATAGTTTATTTCTATGCATATGTTTAGTTTAAATTCAAGAAAAACCTTTCAGGAGTGGAATTAAGGGTGTTTTGACATATAACAAAAATCTAAAATACGGATATTACAATTTTAAATAATAATTCTTATCATATAGATATTTAACTGTGGCAAAATGTCGCTAATAACGTTATAGCACACTATTATATTATAATGGTAAATTTTTATTGAAGTGCATTTTTTTTAATGGTTGTCAAAACAAGTCACCGAAGAGGAAATACTTTAATGATTTCAGTTAAGGTACAATGTTTAAACTAATCTATTTCAATGACTGAATAATTATTCTTTATTGCCAAACTATCATAATGTTACATTTCATTGTTTTAATAATTTTATAAGTCACAAAAACTACTATATTCTTTGAAGTGAATCTAAAAGAGTTAAGATATATTGCTATGTTTTGAAATGTTCACAGTTTTTCAGTTATGACCTACATATTTCACACATTTTTGTTATTCTAATTTATTGAACTGTTTGGCATTTTTTAAACTGCCAAAACATTCGTAACTATCCCAGTATATTAAACTTGGAAACAGTAGCTATAACAATAAAACATAGTAAATAGTTATTTTTAAACTCTAAAACTATATTAGAAATTATTTTTTAAATAACTTTGTTTTAAATAGTACCAATTTTTTAAATCACAAAAATCCAAACATTAAATAGTTTAAAAATATTTTAAACATTGAATAGTTTAAAAAAATGTTTTTCATATGAAACAAACTCATGCAGATTTTTTCTGGTTTGTAATCAAGGAATACGAACAAGTAAATTTAATAATATGTTTACAAATTAGTTACAATTAATGTCCAAAAACAGTCTATACACAAATACTCATATTTTGTAGTGTATACTCATATATTAAAATATGATAACAATTAAAGTGTAATTATAAATTACCTTAATTTGCTCCGTCTTGTGACTTCTGTTGTATTGTAATCAATACGCGTTTCGGAGCCGAAACTCTATCCTCAGTTATTATCTCCTTAGAGGTCTTCAAAACATTAAAACATTCACATTAAAACACATAAAACAATACACACACATATACACGTTTTTACATTTTTGAGTTACGTGCGCACGGTTGCGAGGTACGTGAACTACTGAATGGTGCGGTTATTAGGGTTACAGGTCATTTATCTTAGTTTGTCTTATCTGTCCTTTGTATCTTAAGGCCGTCTCATACAAAGAGT
>JAGFPH010002027.1:172134-193781 GCA_018207615.1 Philaenus spumarius
TTAATATACTACTAATATATTATTAGATACACATATGAAATATTAAAACAATATTAAATTAATGCAGGTCTTCATTTCTATAATTCTCTTTTAATCCATCAAGTATTAGGAATTGGTATTCAATATATTGGAATTAATAATTTGTATTTATTGTTTCACTATAATTAAAAAGTATTAAGTATTAGATTTTCATAGGTTTTACGTTCTTCCTTAGCAGAAATCTTAGAGGGAAGGCTTAGCAGGTAAGGTGACTATCAAAAAGATATATTTCCGTAAAAATTACGTAAACAGTAAATTAATATTTGATATTTCTGTATATTAATTCATCTACGGATCTTCGTCCTAATGGCTTAAAGTAAGTTAAGAAACAAAATGATAACATGCAAAAAGTATCATCATTTATAAAAAAAAAAAAAACTTTAAAGATATAAAAAACTTATATTTTGGACAATTAGCCTGCATGCGAGTTGTGTTTAATTTTGTTGGTATAAATATATTTTATAATAATAATAAATTTGGTTTGTTTAAGTTCTTGCTAATTTCAGTTACTTTCAGTTGCTAATATCTGCAATTTACTACTAATATTCATTTTAGTTATACCAAATTTATTTCTAACAGATATTATATTTCGTAATATATTTTATTTATTTCAACAAACTTATGAACAGCATTATCTCTTTAACTGTACGGAGGTACATAAGTTTTGATAATTAATTATTTGAAAACTTCCAATATCAGAAGTACAAAATGTAATTCCAACTTGAATGTCCCAACCTAGATCTTACACTTCCCATTTATATTAAATTAGCCGTCAATCATCTGCCTCTTGAACGCATACCTACAATCCCGCCTGCAGCATATCGTTGCTTAGCAACCCGTCAATGCAATTCCTCTCCTCTCTTCTTCACTTTATAATTACATTTTTCAACTTCAATTCACAAATTTTTGCTCTCTCATCTCTCTGCATTGGATGTTTAAAATACATATATATTATCAGAAACCGACGACTAAAAGATGTGTTGACTTATTATTGGTTGGAAAACTTAAGGATTTAAAAATTTTAAAAACTAACTACTTTAAAAAAATACATTTCATTATGAAACCACAATAATAAAACTTTTAAAATCAATATAGTTTGTTAATATCATATTTTTAGATTTGTTTTCGTACATGTTTTCGTAAAAGTAATAATTTATTGATTTTTGAATGTTTTGAAATGTATTGTTTTTATGTATTACGCTTATAAGCAATAATACGCTATAATAAATTGGGCCAAGCTAATAAAAAAATATGCCATTACTAAAATTTAAATAATTCTTAAGTCATGAATGTTCTGAAGATAGTTGTATCTTTAATTACAAGAATCGAATTTACACACCCTTTCATAATAGTTTGTTTTGCATGTAGTTTGGTTATTCATATACATCTTAGGGGATTTATCACTACATATTAGTTAGTTGGAGATCACAGCTCTCTATTTATTTTGGAAAAAAATTCCATTTAATTTACTAAAAACTAATAATAAAATTTAAAACTTTATTGACTAAAATTTGTTTTAATGTAACTTATGTGTCACAAATTTTTTCAAGGCAGTTTCTGACTTAAAATTTCCTTAAATATTTACAGTTGTAAGAAATTTCAGTTTTTCTTTTTAAATCATAAAATTACTCATTATAATTCCAGAATATAGAATGCATAATAATATGTTATAGAATTAATAATCACTTTTAAGGAATACAATTATTAACATGTTCCTCTTTCATTTTACTTTTAATTATTAATTTTAATTATTTATAAATAGGACTTTTAGTGGTTTCTTGGGTTGTTTTTTTTTCTAAGTATTTTTCCAAGTTATAGTTAATTGCTTAACTACTATGCATTTAAGTTTATTAACATTTTAAAATAGTGTTAATATTTGAATTAAACCTTTTTATAATTGAGTCTTGCATTGATAACGTATGGAAGGTTATTGCTATTTTTTCTCATTCCTGGCTTGGTGCAGGTTAATAGGTGTTCATATCTTTGAAATTCCCCTTCATTCTACGTTTAGGTGTACTGCCAGTAAAATACAATCATTATATGAAAGAGTTATTCCCCTTATGAAAATATCAATACGTAATTTTAAAATAACGACATTTTTATTAGAACTATCTTCTTATTGCTTATTTGTTTTGTATTTGAATTTTTAAAATATTATAATAGAACCACACATCAAAATGCATATATATTTATCCTAAAAAAAAACTATTCTTTATCATAATAAGTAAGTTAATGTCCTTTGCAAGATATTCTAGTTGATAATAAATTTAAATGTAACGAGATTTGGAATAAATAAGTCGAAAATATGTTAGGCACTTTAAAAGACACGCATTCAAAAAAACACAAACAAAATTAAAACAAACACTATACGTTCACATATTTATAAATGTATATTTGGCCGTTCAAAGCCAACAATGCGAATGTTTGACATATTATTTAGTATTGATACAAAGTAATTTTATCAATAAGAGTATATACACTTATTGTGTTGTGTTTGTGTTTTTTGCACTTGAAGTTTCTAACCATTTATCCACACAACTCAATCTCTTTCCACCGCATATTTATTATAGACTAGTAAAGTATAAACAAATTTATGTAACACAATTTAGTGTTTAATTTAACGGTATGAGTACTAAAAAATGAAACAAGTTAGTTATTCATATATGTGTTTGTACCGTAAGTGTTTTGAGGTATTGTGCAGATAATAGACATTATTTTTGGATCAATTTTAAAATGATAAAGAGAGAAAGCCTACAACATAAAAGGGATGAATGGTAGCAAGCAGAAAGGCGAGGGTACGCATTGAGTGGTTTCAGTTGCCATAGCAACTTTGGGATGGAAGCCAGCTTCTGTGTATGAACTCAACTAACGCGTAAATTGCTGACTAGAGAATGAATCCTAATTTCATATTTCATCTTCCTGAAAAGAGAAAGAAAAGTGAGGTTTGGATCGTATAAATACATTTTTTAGAAAAGTTCCTTGTTACTCGTGTCACTTAGTAAAATCTAACGTAATATGTTAAAATATTATTTAAATATAAATAAATAAATTAAAACATACCATACTAATAAAATTATAAATGACTAAATCCTACTTACTAAGTTATTTACTATTATTACATAATTTTTTTTTTTTTACAATATTTTAATGATGTAATATTTTCCAAGAATACTAGGAGAATAGAATGCCACCCAGAATAATATCTACATACATGTATTAGTTTATATAAATTACTATTTTATTATTAAAGGATAGCCATATCATAACCTAAGATATAAAATAAAATAAAATTTATAACTTGAATTATAATATTGATATAACAGGAACTTAACTTAAGTTTGAAAAACAGCATGACTTAGAACATATAATTAACATAAACCTAACTTAATAATTAGTTAATAGAAATAGTTTATCCTTTTAATTTATAAAATTTAACAAAAATAAAAAGATCACAGAATTGTATCTCCAGTAAGAAAAGAATAAAAGCATTATATAATAATAAAATAATATTGTATTAAAGCAAGTCACATTATTAGTTTTAGCGCACAATAACTTAGTTGAATACAATAAACTAGTGAATAAACTTTTTAAGAAAATTACAATAATAAAAAATAATAAAAACTAAACTAAAAGATGATTTTACAAACGGATGTTTAAGAAAATTCAATATGTAAATATTAATTTATTACCATTTACATCATAATTTGATTATATAAACAACATATTTTTCATATCTAAATTCTATATAAAATTTTGTGTTTGATTTCGGAATGATTTTGATGTTTTTTTCTTTAAGATGGGTTTAAGATCAAAGAATTAAGTATTCCTCTGAATGTATGAATAGGCCTATATAAAAGCTTTCATTAAGTATGTTTTATATAGCCTATTATCATAGTACGCCAAATGTAAATATCAGTTTTCCCCGAAAGCATTGTTTTTACTTTGGATTTCTACGTAACTTAGGGTTTACTAATTTTGATTATATTTTGGGAAATTAAAGTTTTATACAGCCTATATTCCTAATTTAGCCCCATGGTGTTTGCCCAGGAATAAATTTATATTAACAAGTATTTATTTGGCACAAAATACAATATTCCTTTAGATTTTAAGGTTTTAAAGGAAAAGCAAAAACATTCTATATTTGACATAAAATCAACAATTTAATTCTTACTACAAATGTCTACAATATTAACCTGGATTCAAACTAGAGACCCCAAGCTTTACAATCACTCATACGGGCTGTTACGTCGAAGTGGATTCAGACTTATAAATTTGTATGCGGTCCTATTTTATTACCGTTCAATAAGATTCACTATACAATATATACTCTCATGTATATTGTATGCAAGAAAACAATCTTGTAGAAAAAATGGAAATTAACTTTAACATAAAAACATAACAATATTATTTACTGTATAAGACTTATTTTATATAACTATTTACAGTACGAATAGTTAAGAAAATGTGTATGTTTAAAACATTAATTTATATTACATACTTTTATAAACATCGTTATACGAAATTCAATATTATGACATTATATAATATTTTTATTAGGAAGACCTAATGATTAGCACATAACTTAATATAAAAAAGTTCAAAACTATAGAGTTAGATTTTACGTTCTTGGTAGGATTCTGCAAACACTGAAATATACACTGATTTATCAATACGATGACATAACCGAAATAATAAAATGTCATAATTTTATATTTTATGGGGGGTTTATAAACGAGGCTTTTTTACAAGTGGCTTGTTTAAGCGACTTGCTATAAGCCTGCAACTGTCCTCGTGTAAACACCAACAAACCAGGTAACATGGCAGTAGACAGTGGCAAGTTGCAAGCTACTGACTTTTCAAAGTCTGCTTCAAAATGGAAGCTTCTTATATCATTGTCCCGCTTCTCGGAGGTCATTTGACCACAAGTGATTTGCTACTGTCTCCGTCTAAACTCCTACTATCCTCCTACATGTCACCTGTTCTAGTTCTAGTAGTCTACTAGCCAAAATAAACCTGATGGATACGAAATATTTGCCAGGCCCATTGCAACGAAGCTTGAACAACTACTTTTGACAAGTTTCCTTAAACCTCCGGAGAAATTCCAATCGCTAATAGACCAAGAAAGAATTAACTGGTAGCCCGTTCCTTTATGGTATGTATTCTGAAAACGAGGATCTAGAACATGAATTAAAATTCGAAGAAAACAATCTGACGTATACAGCACATTGAAAAAAAGTTGTTTTTGCGAATATTTATAATTTAAAATAAAAATAAAATTTAATTCGTATCCCTACATTGAAAGAGTGAATATAATTTTTCTCTATTTGTTCTCAATAATACTTGTTATTAACCCCCGGTGCAACAAGAGGAGTGTATCAGTTTAACGTGTGTATCTATTTCTGTCTTTGGCATCATGTCTCAAAAAAAAATGAACCGATTTCTGTTTAGTTGTTTTTAAGGTGACTTGATCGAGAGTGATCTTAGCTATGATTCAAGAAAATCTGTTTAGTTCTTTTAAGATCATCGGCTCTTTTCTAATTGATGAGTCGGGGGTTATTTAAATTTGTAATTTATGATTATTTCGTATTTTTATTTAATGATAATGACATGCATCAAAAACTATTGTTACGTATTAATTATAGTTTATAATAGCGAAAATGACTAGTTACCAATAAGTATTCAGAAAGCACGGTGCAGAATTTCTAGTGACAAACATATAATAGTATTTATAGGAAACCGAGATAGCAAAGAGCTAGATAAAAACGTGTCGCTTCCACCTTTGTTCCTGCCGGTATTAGTTCCTCATTGTTGTATTTCTTTTGAAAATTAGAGGTAAGCACAATTGCAATAACTCTTCAAACTTTCGATAGTCATTCGTAACAGGTTTTTTTTAATTCTAAAGAATCTTCCACAGTTATCCCACCAATCACAGTTTGTTATGCCACATAGTCGTCTCTTCATGCTACCAAATATCTAATCCATATCATTCTCTTCTTATTTAAAATGTATTTAAGCTCATCACTTAACACCACAATCAGCTATAACGTCATCAATCGCCTCATCTACTTCAAATAATTCAGAGGTCTTCATTCTACACTATTATTTTTGAAGAACAACTGAAGAAATGGGAGTGTAAGTGGATTTTAGAAGTCACTTGTAACAAGCCTCGTGTAAATAGCCCAACGCCGGTAAAGTAAAAACTGTCTTGTACAAGTGGCACGTACAAGCCTCGTCTAAACCTCCCTTTGGTTAAGGCCGTCATATAATTAATTCATATAATTTAAAGTAAGGGAATTACTAATATTCGTAATTTATATACAAATTCATATTACATATTGTCAGTGCAAAGATAGCATTGGGATGAAAATGTGTTGTTGAAAACTATTAATAAGAATAAAATGGTCTGAGGTCTTTTGTCTACAAATTAAGCATTTTGTTTCACCATTAAAAAACGAAAATATATTGACTCCTGCACATAAATTTTTAATAAAAATGTTTCCACATTTTTGTTATTTTCTGTTTTCAAAAAGAATTAAAGTAACACAAAATATAGTAATTTATTTTGATGCATTAAAAAAAACTAACATAATTATTACGTGCAAAAAAATCTCACCTGATTTCTTATCTACAACATCAGTTACTATTTTTGATAACAAATAAAGAAAATTTGTAATATAATGGTATTAGGAAACTAAACGATTTTAAGGTTATAATTATAAAAACAAAATTTCTTATTCCCCACTTGGATAAAAACTCCTTCATGACTCTACTAATTTTCCGTAAATCAACCTAATTTTTTTTATTTCTAGATCATTGATTGGGTTTAAGTAATTAAATTATTTAAGATTTAGATTAAATGTTAAACCTTCGTATTCATTATTTCCTTCAAAAATTTAAATTCGAAGCAAAATTGCAACTTGTTGTAAAATGGAGTAGTTCAGTTTTTATATTAAATAGAACGTGGTATAATTTATGTGCAGTATACGGTTCTTTGCAGTTTACAATTTCAGACCTTGCTGAGTCGTTAACCTATTTCTTTATTTTTATTTATTTTTTACTTCTTACTCGGAAGTCAAATCCCAAACGGGGTTTCTTCTTAGAGAACAAAGTTATTTACGACTTGAGATGCTGTAAGTAATAGTCGCTTTTTATTTATTAATCGATATATACTGCTATAACGTACATTATAGCACATAAGCTGATTCTATGCTTACAAATAGTAGCAACATACATATTTATTTATAAAAAAATATGGGTTTTTAAACTATTTATGTAAAAAGTAAATAAACTTAAACCGTTTATTGTTGTTGAGATTCCAGATAAATTCAATTTTATATTTTATAAATTGATGGAGCCTTTATCGCTTATTTTTACAAATGTCATGTACAATTTGTTTATTTTTATTATAAAGTACAACACTTAAACAAAATACTTAATGATAGACATTCATTTATTCAAAATTAATATTTTTTTTAATTTACTGTAGGTTTTACATTTATAATTTAGCAAATCTATAAAGGTTATACAATCAGTCGATATTGATGTAAATTATGTATAATATACACTTGTATATGATGCACATTCAAGTTTGTATAAGAACAATTTATACGCAACACTGCAGAAAATTCAGCTTTGTATTATAACTAAAAAGGCAGAACATCTCCGTTTGTGTTGCTCCATCTCCAGAGAGCAGCTCAGATCAATACAAACCTTTGGGAAGGAAATATCTAATTACTACAGATATTCCGCTTTGCAACGATTCTGTATTTTTGTAATAACCTAGACAGTAGCTGTTTTAATACTTGTATTATCTTCATGTTTCTGTTTTAATATTGCTCTGTTATACATTTACAAAGCAAAACAAAAATGTAATATTAACATTGAAAGAAAGCAGACTGTCAATTGTTAGTTAAAATTAGCTCTAGCTTATTAAAATTGTAATGAAGATTTTTTTTATTCAAATATATATTGTATGTTAATTTTCCTGTTTAGTAATCTCTTTAAAAATTTGCTGATAACCCATTACATGATTTTCTATTTATCTCTTTATGTCTTCCTCGCGAGTCAAGGGAAAAGCCGGTTTGCCATTAAAAATACTATTTTAAATGTGTTAGTTTATGTTGAGTTTCTTGGTTCTTAATGTCTTTAACAGTTTGTTGATAACCTATTACATGTTTTTATTTATCTCTATATGTCTTCCTTGCGAGTCAAGGGGAAAATCGGTTTACCTTTAAATATATTTCATTTAATTATGTTATTTTGTTTATAATATAGGCTATTTTGTTTTTCCATTTCAGTTTAAAACTAAATTCTCATAAATAAAATCTTAATAAATGTAACATACAACTTCGGAGGAACTATTATGTAATTACAGTTAGTTTAAAATTAGGGGAGTTTTGTTGGTTGTATTCGCTAAATCAAATTATTTTATAAACCCCTAAATAAATATTTTAGTTTATACAAAATATAAAACATTTACTTCGCTTTACTCATAAATTTGTAAGAGATCAGTAAGTGTTTGTATAGATTAGTGACACTAAAACCTCATAAACATCACTTTTACAAAAATATTTTTGTATTTACATTTTTGTTCTGGTGATATAGCTAGAAGAAGCTAGATTTTTAGGTTAGCGTAACTGACTTTAAATCTTTAGAAACAAACTAACCTAATATTAAATATGTAAAGATTCAGAGCAATAGTATAATTATTATTTTAGCAGTGATTGATGTGTAATGATTATAGCAACGTTGCAAATATTATAAAGATAGTTCCTTTAAGTTTCTTCTATGAGTGCTTTAAGTACGTAAACCACAAATTTGGATTTTTATATCTAAAAAGAATGACATATTTTGCATTGTGCCTTTTCTAGATAAAAACTGGATCACTTAAGTACACTAATCGACTCACTATGGTTGTTAAGATATTTGAATAATATTAATGCTAAGATTCGGGTCAGTGTTATGTATGTATGGTAGGTCATGAGTTGAAATACATAGATTTTAGTAATGTACGATAATTCACTTTGTACATCGTGATGCAATGGGTTATTATACTCTATTTCCACTCTATTTCTTTATCTTCATTAGTGTAATTTCCACACACATGTGAATGTCAATTGTTGTTGTATTAAACTCTTTAATTTATTTGAATATTTTAACATGTCATTTAGTTATGTCCAATAGTCTGTTTGCAGTTACTCATTAATAATTATAATGAGGGGGTTAAGAAGAAGAATATTTAGAATTTAGTCAAACTATGGTAAATTATCTGTTTTTTTTTTTTTAAGAAAAGTATATTTATATTTCTTTCTTCCAATTACTTTTTAACAAACATAATTATTTCAACTACTTATTATGAAAGATTTGGTATAAAATAGTTTAATATTTTAGATTATTCTTACTTGCACATTAACAAATAATACTCATTTTATAATTTGTATATTAAGATATTTTATAAACATAAATAACATTGAATAATTCTTAAATGCTCTTTAAATTACATTAGTAAACAAATTTTGTTTTTAAAGTTAACAATACTTTTAAACACTTTTAACCAATTAGAGATTTCTTTTAAACAATTTGAAAAAGCAGCAAGTTTGCAAGGGTACTTAATCGGTAAACGTTATGTAAGTTTCCATTGCGCCAATTTTTAAATTTATTTTAACAAAAAAGAGTGCATATATTTTAAACTCTAAGCATTCCTAAATTTACATGAGAAATCAGTTTTACAAAATAATTGGTATATACATATAATATATACATTTAAAAGGATTGAACTATTTATGAAACAACTTTGTTAAATGAAAAGTTAGCTTTTAACTTCTTTTGTTATGCAGATTTTTAGTCTATAAACATTCAGATTTGAACATAATATATTTGAATAAAATTTAACTAATTTGAAAAACGAGATACATTTAATTTTATAGTGTGTTCGTTTGATTGGATTTACCCAAAATAAATTTAAATTGTTCTATTTAGAGTTGGCCTTCATTTTTCTTAGGTTTTAGTCACTTGTCTTCGTGTAAAATGTAATTTTAAAATATTGTTGTTCTAGTTATTATTAATTTACATAAAAAAACAAGAAGAAAATAATTTTAAAAGAAAAATGTATATCATGGCGTAATAAACATAAAACAAAACACTTTTAACAAATGCACATATTTATTTTCAAAACCTTTCTCATCTCAAAAAAGAAAAAATCACCGCTTTAACATCTCTCTGCCACCATTCTATCCGCCACAGTGTTTCCCTTGGTGTTTCCGCCACAGTGTACAAAAATGGGTAAATATGTAACGATAATTTTAGCACAGATATTATTTTAGTACTCATATATTATAATAATCATAATTAAAACCTAAAACGTTTTTATTATATTTGAACGAATAAAGATAACTCCACCCAGCAATAAATATGTTATAATAATTTCCAGGTTAAATTCGTTTGCGTTCCCTCTATCTCCGAAATCATTGCAGCTAACATTTTGAGAGCCATCAAAGGGAGGCCTATAATAATTGTATACCTAAAATAACACCTATATTGTTTTACAATTTCTAAAACCCAAATTTAGCAAAAACATTGGCAAAAATGTGTCATTCATTAATGCTGTGTAGTGTAGTTCTGTTAGACTGGGATTCATCAACATTGACAAATTTGTTAGATTTTTATTTTTGTAGGTTACTTAGGTACAGTGAATAATTCACGAGTTCATACGTAGACGATAATAATAATAATAATACTTTAGTAAAACGTACGGCACCTGGAATTTATTTATGCAAGCCAGTATAACTAGCACTTTTCCGACTAGCCCATAATAGAATGTCTTAAAATAAGTAATATGTTTAAATTATGATTTAAAGGAAAGTAATGAGTGTTTATAATTGACAACACTTAAGAAAATGTTGATAATTAAAACGTTACGTAGGATATAATGAAAACTCTGCATAATGGTATTATTAAAACATTTTATATTTGTCGTATATACAAATTTTAAAACTTTAGTAAAACTATAGGAAATAATTTTCACATATTTGAAACAGTAAATAACGTAGAAACTTGTTTTATGCACTTTTATTATTTCTTAAAATATTTTTGATATTACAGATATCAAAAATTAATTTAGACAAACAAACTCAAAATTTCAGTGGTATTTAAACCTTTTTAATTATATGTAGTTTATTTACAAAGTTAAGCAATTTACATTGTGTTGTTTTAAACAACAAACTTATTTTACAGATACTTATTTTATCTAAATAACTTACTGTATAAATATTATACTTTTTTGAGAATATGTACTTTTCGCCAATGTAGTTTACGTAAAGCTACCAAATAAGCAGAAAATTATAAATAAATAAGCTTAATTTTAATTTTAACTAACAATGAACACAAAACTTTCCTAATATCCATTTATACATATTTTAATTAATTGTCAAATTTATTTAGTTAAGATATTATAAATATTTGTTATGTTTGCTTGACATATTATACTGTATGTATACTTCTCGAGATATTTTTTTTAGATTTTATTTACAAATAATCAAAATATCATAAAATTCAGATATAATTTTTTTTTTATAATAATGACAATTAAAATGATATACAAATACATTTTCATACCAGTGGTCATCGATACTATTGCAATTACTAGCAACATTTTGAAAAAATGTAGTTTGTACGTGAGTTTACTATTGATTGTAAATTTGTTTAAATCAATACATTTTGTTTTTGCTTCTATATAAGTACTATATATATAAATAATATCCTAAATTCTTTACACTGTTTACATACATATTAAATAAGATTTTTTATTAGATCTTGTTGAAGATAATGTTTATTACCTATAAAGTCAAAATTGGAAATTAACTTTATTTTAAATTTAATTTAAACTTTAAGTACGAGCAAAATGACTGGACAGATGTTTAACCATAGCTTATATGAAAATCTGATAATTACTCAAAGCCTTTAGTGATAGTGTGTTAATTCAATTAGAAATAACACTTGAATATCTTACCTAAAGGAATTTTATCCGATGTAGAGGCTGCAGGAGCAACAAGCAAAATCACCATAGCAACAATGACACAGACTATGGCCGCCGTTCGGCCCGACGCAGGAAGCATCGCGGCGGCAACTGAGCTGGCAACAGTGTTTTACGCGTCTATTCCCCGCGCAATGACGTCACGATCTATCCCACCCTCAACAAAGTCAATGTTGGTTGCATTTGTCAGTATTATAATCTCAGCAGATAAAGTAGGCTATATTTTATAAAGTGACAAACAGCCGTAGATTTTGCACTATATACTGTTTGTATACTATACAATCATGAAATAACAAGTGTAAAATGTATATAGAAAAATATAGGTGAGAACGACATGTAACTAAGGAATGTTGTCGGTGTAAGATGAAAATACATATGTGTTTTACACTTTTCTCTAAAAGTATTATATGGAATAATTTACGTTAATTATCTAAGGAACGAAACTCTAGAATTGTGTGTTAAATTGTTTGAACCTTTAAATAAGACATTTATGTTTCGATCCAAGACATACCGTGGGTTTGGATCCCGCTCTATTCAGTGGTTATATCCTTCAATGGTATAAACCTAAAAGGTAGAAATATATAAAAAAACCTATACTTCCTTTAGTTAGTAAACATTTTACAAACCAAACATACCGTACAGCAGTTACTTCTTAGTTTTCCGAGATAATTTTATCAGACTCAATTTTCTAGAACTACTCAGGTACTTAAGTTGTGGAAAATGGTGTATCTCCAAACATTTAACACGTCATACTAAAATTAACTAATTTATAATTACGTTTTGTACCCAAACTCTTCTACCAGTCCTAGCATTTTTTGATGAAAGGTATTTGTTAAAATATTTTGGAGATATTCTTACTACTTAAAATACTAGAAGAGAAGTACCTTCGAAGTTTGTCAAGAAACATAAATACAGAAACATTAACTCTAGAGATATTTAAACCAATTACCTTTAAGACTAAAAGCTCAAGAAATGTAAAACTGTTAAAGTGTATTTCTAATAATAGTTTAATTAAAATTATGATCTTAGAAGTCATTTAAAAATTACTATCTTGAACAATCATTAGTACTACATATATATACACAAAATAGATTAATTCTAATTTGACAAATAGTAACTTGAAAAAGTTAGATTTAACGCAATAACAAAAACCAGAATAGGCATATACACATCAAATCCTATAAAAGCGAGTGTACGTCCGTACGTACGTGAGTAACATATAATATAACAGCTGACTTCACCCAACATCTGAAGTACTTAAACAAACCCACTGTAGCTTATAGTTTGGAGTTAAGTATACAACTTCAATCGTTGGACAAGAAAAATTTCTTGTGAGTAGACTTTTTTAAATATAAGCTAAAGAACTAATGTGTGCTATAATATACGTTATAATATTTGCTTTGAGGTTATAAACTATATATTTATATATATAAATACAACCTTTTATCCTCAATATATATTTTTTTATATTAATTTAAAGAAAATATACATATTTGTTTAACTTCGGAAACATACATACATCTAAACAGCTGATTTTACCCATAATCTGTAACACTTACAAACCCAGTGTGGATTATAGTTTGGGGTTAGGTTTACAACTTCAATCTTTATAATTTCTTGTGAAGTTTTTTTTTTTTATATGAGTTATAGAACTAATGTATACCATAATGAACGTTATAATATTTGATTGGAGGTTTTAAACTGTATATATACAACCTTTTATCATCAATGTATTTGTTTATACAAATTTAAAAAAGATATATATTCGTTTAGCTTCGGAAACATTCGAACATCTTCGTATAACATGTAAAAATATTCGATTATTAATTTCTTTACTTTAATATTAATAACTTCTAAATACATATTTTGATCTAGCAATATGAAATAAAAAGCCATTTAAAGATAGGATTTTATCTTTACTTAAATGTATAATAACGTAGACTATGTAAATAAAAATGTTTAACAAATAGATTTACAGTGTTATAATCCTTATTATTGTAAACATTTACCGAGATAACAATCCTCGTCAGAATAGTTATCTGGGCCTAGATAAGTATTCCTTAATGTTGTTTTTTAGTAGTTTATTTTTAAATGATGTGTATCTTATTAATCAGCCTGTGGGCTTACTAGTATGTAAATAACTGTAACTGCATGCTTACTATTTACGTTGTTTACGAATAAAAGTAGGTAAAGTTACAAACGACTTCTTAAGAATTAAATTGCAGAAATTAACCAACGTGTTAACAAAAGTTTAAACTCATTCGCTAATAGTTATATTAGCTTTTAAATATACTGATAAAAGTCAGGTATTTGCTAAATACATTTTAAACAAAATTACGTTTATGGATATGTGTATACAGAATTAAAATTTATCAAATTTGTACACAATAATCTACCTGTGCTTCCATATTTTCATCTTTATCCGTGAAGCAGAAAATAATATACCTAAAACTTCAACAAGACCAAAACGTCCACCAGTTCCTTGGTGGAACAAAGAAAAGCATTAGGGACCTTTAATTGAATACCGACGGGAGAAAATCTGGAATATTACAAAATCTTGCGTGCCAAAGCTCGCAGAGTATTCAGGCATATCAGGAAAGACTCTTGGACGCATTATATCGGTGCAATAAACAGAACGACTCCCACATCAACAGTGTCAAAGAAGTTACGTTTTGTGTGTGGCAATGTTTCCTCTGCTCCTTTGGTTGGACTGATACAGCAATATGGAATATTGACTACAGACGGTCATCAGATTGTAAGCATTTTGGGCTCATCCTTTTCTAGGTTCTCTTCAACAGCCGGGTATAATAATGCTTTTTGTACATATAAAACCGCTCAAGAGGCCATGCCATTCACTGTCGGCATATCGCAGGATTCTCCCTTAAATAACCCATTTATAATGGATGAATTGGAATCTGCCTTATTGTCGGCTACGGATTCAGCTCCCGGGCCCTGTAATATCGTACCCTATATTCTATGATTAAACACATTCCAGCGTCGGGTATGACAGCGCTACTCCAAATATACAATCGTATATTGGATGAGCATATCTTGCCTGATTCTTGGTTCGAGGACATAGTAATTCCTCTATTTAAACCAGGTAAAGCCAAAACTGATCCAAGTAGTTATCGTCCTATCTCTCTCAGTTTTCTGGTGTATAGTATCTTGAAAGTAACTATCTGATATGTAAAGTACAATATGTGGTTTCCGACAGGGAAGAGCATCTATCGATCAGCTGTTTTTGTTAGAGTCGGCCATTCAAAATGCCTTTCTTCTTCGTCAGACACTTGTTGCAAGTGTTTTTTTTTTTTTTTTTATCTTGAAAAGACATATGATACGGCTTGCAGAAGAGGAATTATTAATGTCTTACAATCTTGGGGTATTCATGGAAGAATCTTAGCATTTATTAAAAATGTCCTGTCCAATCGATATTTTAGGGTGCGTCTTGGATCCACCTAATCAGATCAATTTTATTTAGAGAATGGTGTCCCTCAAGGCAGCGTACTTAGTGTCACATTATTTGCAGTTGCAATTAATAGCACCACTGCTAATGTACGATTACCTGTCCACTGTTCTCTTTTTGTTTGTGATTTTGCCATTTACGTGGTAACCCGAAACATGGCAACTGCAGAAATAACTCTGCAATTAACGATCAACACATTACAAACATGCTCCAATCAGACAGTATTTAAGTTTTCTGCTGCCAAAACTAGATGCATTGCTTTTACTCGCCGCAGACAGCATTTTAGTCCCACTTTATACCTAAACGGAAGTCAACTTCAACTCCAACAACACAGTCACATTTCTAATTCTTATTTTAGACCATAGACTCTCTTGGAACCCGCATGTGACAAATTTAAAATCACGCTGCATCAAGATCTTAGATATGTTACGAGTTTTAAGCGGTTCTCATTGGGAAGCCGATAGAACCTGCATGCTGCGTTTTTACCGGGCTCTTATTCGATCACGAATTGACTATGGATCCATAGTCTATTCGTCAGCTAGGTTATCGGTTCTTAAAAAGATTGATTCCGTTCAAAACACTGCTCTCCGTCTAGCATCCGGAGCTTTTCGTTCTAGTCCCATTAGTAGTCTGCTTGTTGAAACGGGTGAGCCATCGTTCATGCAACGCAGACAACAGCTGCAATTGCCATATACGTGTAATTTACGCTCCAAGCCTTTGCACCCTTCATATCATATTGTACTTAACAATCCATTATTTCCACAGTACGGATTCCGTAAACAATCCACTGCTCCCTTGGGCATCAGAACCATCCGTATCCTCAATAATCTGGGGGTAGCACAACCTCTTATATATGAAAATACACCATGTTTTGTCGCTCCATGGTCGATTAGAAAACCTCATGTTGGTCTCTCACTGTCTAGATATCTAAAACATACTACACCCGATGTTGTTTCAGGAATTTATATTCATATGTAAACTTTACCCATCAAGTCATATTATTTTCACTGATAGTTCTAAACTGGACAATAGAGTCGGATGCGCATTTGTTCTGTCAGGAAAAAGCTTCACTTATGGATTACCATCTTCCTCTTCTGTATATACAGCAGAAAGTTTTGCAATACTCTAGGCACTCAATATTGTTTTAACAACACCAGAGCACATTCGTATATGTTCAGATTCAAGAACCGCACTTGAGTCCATTCAAAATATGTACTCTCCTAACCCTTTGGTCAAAGATATTCTGTGCTCTACGCAAAGTCTTTGTCTAAGGGACGTGGGGGTGTCGTTCTGCTGGGTTCCTGGTCAAGCTGGTATACAAGGAAATACTAAAGCAGACCTAGCTGCTAAGGATGCCACTTCCTTACAGCCTAGAGTGAATAGAGTAAAGTTATGTCGTCCGACTATATGTCCTTTTTGAAACAAGCCCTGTTAGACCAGTGCTGATGGACGCCAAAAATATAAAAACTAAAAAAAAATTAACAGCATGAGACCTACTGGAAGAGGAGCAAAATATTGCCCGAATGACGGGAAAAATAAATTGGATTTGACAAAATGGAGAAGGGGTGAATTTTTAGGGGTTGAAATGTTATTTCACGGTTTTTCGCAATTTTCAACGAAAGTTGACCTCCTATCGAAAAAAATTAAATATCAAAGTTGTTGATAATAAAAACATCTACAACTTTTATATGTAACATTTTTCCACATAACCTCAAATTTTCCGAGAAAATAGGAAAACCCGATTTTTCAGTTTTTTTATTTTTTTCTCGTGCAAAAATTTTTTTTTCCACGAAATTTAGTGAAAATGTTACTTATTAGGTTTCAAGTAAGCCGTAATTTTTTGTAGCAAAATACATACTTTTCTTTTTTTTTCGACAAATTCCGAAAAAGTGACCTCATTTTCAACAGAAAAGTTTCACCAATAAAGTTTGTCTTTTCAAGCTCACCAGCCGGCATTTTCCCCGTTAAAGCATCTACTTTTAGATTATGTAATAAAAGAGTAGCACTACTATGGAAACATTTTCGAGAAAACGCCATAAAATAAAAAAACAGATTTTCGAAAATCAATTTTTATACATTTTTGTTCTAAACTCATATGTATTTATTAAAACTATTGAAATTAACAGTTGAAACCTTTCGAAAATATTAATTTCATGTTACCTTAATAGGTAGGGCTACAAAGAATAAACAAGGACATAAATAAGGATTTTATTATGATAGAAGTGCGAAATGAGGTTAGTTTTTGGGGGTAAATATGGTTTTCAAATTTAAGAAATTAGCAACAAGTATCTGCAGTATGTGCGAAACAATTACGCAGCTAACAGTTTCATAGTTTTTGATAGATACCCACAAGTTGGAAATGTTTCTACTGCAACAACAGCTGCAGCAATTGCTTCGACAAAAAAAATGGAGCGTTCTCGTAGGAAAACTCAGGAAAATATTCCTGAATTCAATTATCAAAGTATTACAAAAATACCATTTTAACAAGAAAATTTTTATAGAATGGAAAAAAACAAGAATAAATTAATAAAAACAATATCTGCTAAATTACAATCACAAGGATATTTGTGTAAACAAGCTGCCGAAGATGTCGATGCTGACATAATTAATACGTCGATACAAATGGCAGAAGGCGATAATGAAATGGTCATAGTAGTCGGTCAAGATATTGACCTTTTAGTGCTTCTAAATCAGTTGAATTCAAATAACTATAACATTTATTTACAAAAAGTAGGCTCAAGAAATACAAAAAAAATTCCTTGATTCCTTTAAAAATCAAGTAGCTTTTTTACATTGTTTCTCTGGTTGCGACACAATATCTGCATTTGCTGGAAAGGGGAAAAAAGCAGTAGTAAATTCATTGTTAGCCACTGACAATTTATCAAATTTGGCAAACGGTTTTTATAAACACAATGCAGATAAAAACGATATCGCTCATAATGGAATAGAATTGATAAAGTCCATTTATAAATGTAAAAAAAATCTGTGACTTTGAATGAATTAAGGTTTAAAAATTATCAAGCAGCCACAGTGAAAAAATCTTTTAAATTAGAAAAACTTCCACCAACTGAAGGCGTAGCAATACAGCATTGTTACAGGGCATACTATCAGCTTCAAACTTGGCTTAGTAACAAATTAACAGTAACAGATTGGGGCTGGCAGAAGCATCAAAATGGAGTCATGCCAAAAATGACTGATAAAGATTTGATACCTGAATTATTACTTAAAAGTATTTGCTGCAATTGTGAAACAGGGTGTAACACTAAAAGATGTGGCTGTCGCAAACATGGCTTGAGATGCACAAATTTATGTACAAAGTGTCATGGTTCTGAAACTTGTCATAATATTGACAAAATAGTTTATGAAGATGTAAGTGATTCAGACACACATGAAAACCAACAAATACTAGGCAAAATAATGAAAGTGAAGACGACGAAGACGATGATGAGCTTGACGATTCAACAGATAATGAAGCATCCGATGAGCAGCCATCGAACAGGCTTAAGCTAGCGACTTAATTGTGTTTTGAAAATTATTTTTTGATTGCATTAATAATTAACTTTCTCAGTTTATTTTCTCGAACGTTGTCTTAACATTGGCAAGACAAATACACTGCAGAAGGCATTGTTTCTTTTTCAGTTTATGTATATTTGAAACATATCGTTCTGTCACGATTTAAATTTTTTTTTAATTTTATATAATTAAATGATGCAAGATATATTAAAATCCTTTAAAATTATGTTTGTATGGGTTTTATTTAAATGTTTTACATTGAAAATTTACGAAAACATATAAAAAACAAAACTTTAAAGTGTTTTAGAAATAACTAACGTTTAAAAATTACGCCTTGTTATTTACATAATAGATTAAATTACGCCTTTTTGTAATTTAAAAGTACATCAAATCAAATTTTAATGTAAATACTATATATAATTAATACGTTTTTGTAATAAACGGTTTTGTACTTAATAAACGTGATGTGAATGTACTTAAAAAACTTCTTTAAATTACAAACAAATAAAGTCTAATCAAATCCTTATTTATGTCCTTGTTTATTCTTTGTAGCTCTACCTATTAAGGTAACATGAAATTAATATTTTCGAAAGGTTTCAACTGTTAATTTCAATAGTTTTAATAAATAAATATGAGTTTAGAACAAAAATTTAAAAAAATTGATTTTTGAAAATCTGTTTTTTCATTTTATGTCGTTTTCTCGAAAATGTTTCCATAGTAGTGCTACTCTTTTATTACATAATATAAAAGTAGATGCTTTAACGGGGAAAATGCCGGCTGGTGAGCTTGAAAAGACAAACTTTATCGGTAAAACTTTTCTGTTGAAAATGAGGTCACTTATTCGGAATTTGTCGAAAAGAAAAGAAATGTCTATATTTTCCTACAAAAAAATTACGGCTTACTTGAATCATAATAAGATATATTTTTACCAAATTTCGTGAAAAAAATAAATTTTTGCACGAGAAAAAAATAAAAAACTGAAAAATCGGTTTTTCCGATTTTCCCGGAAAATTTAAGCTTATGTGGAAAAATGTTACACACAAAAGTTGTAGATCTGTTTATTATCAACAACTTTGATATTTAACATTTTTCGATAGGAGGTCAACTTTCGTTTCAAATTGCAAAAAACCGTGAAATACCACTTTCAACCCCTAAAAATTCACCCCTTCTCCATTTTGTCGACTCCAATTAATTTTTCCCGTCATTCGGACAATATTTTGCTCCTCTTCCAGTAGGTCTCATGCTGTTAATTTTTTTTTTTTTTTAATGCATCAGCACTGGTCTATGTTTAGACAGTGGGAAGAAGAGTGGGTAGTAGTACAAGGAAATATACTCCGCCAAATTAAAGATACCGTTCGGCCATGGATATCCTCAAACCGCCAAAGCCGTCGAGAGGAAGTGGTGGTTTCTCGTCTACGCATTGGCAATTCTAGGTTAACCCACGGGTATCTGATGCGTCGGGGGGATCCGCCACTTTGTCCTTACTGCTTAAATCTCCTTTCAATTAAACACCTACTTTTAGGTTGCGAAAAGCTAAAACATGTTTGGCCTACCAAATTGCATTCGGAGGATGATGGGTGTTGACTCCCAAACCGCTAATGTGGTGTTAGCATTACTCCATCGGTTGAATGTAATTGAAATATTTTAAAATGATATACATTTACTTACGAAACTTAAATAGCATGTTTAGATTTGTTACTCGTTATTTTAATTAGAGTTTTATTCATTGTTATGTAACAAGTCACTTTACAGCCCTGTGACAAGTTGTTATTGTGTAATTATTGTTGTTATTTTATCGTGTAGTGTCTGTTGTGTTTGAAATTTAAAAGTTTAATTTTATACCTGTGTGTGATCATATGAGAATTATGAGAATGCTCTTCGTTATCCAGGCTATGATAACCACCCAGGTTTTGAGCCTTAAAAAAAATTAAAAATTATTCGTGAAGTAATGTGATTTGAAAAAAAATAACAAGACAGATAGTTAGGTATAATAAAGCAACTCTAATTTTATGATTCCATACTCAATTTCTAGCTCCTTATAGTAAGACCGAATATATGATTTTGTCAAAATGATTCCGTTGATTATAGCTGGACAATTCATATTTTAAAACTCTTATATAGTTTTAAACATATTTCTGTTTTAATATGGTAATTGGGTGTTTATAATTTTCCTTTAATAATATAGAGTTTATGTAAGTATACTGTTGTAATTTTTGGACATTTTTAGCTTTGCTTTACAAGATTTTGAAGGGAAGCCCAGTTTTATATGTTACCTAAGAAAAATTTATCCCAAGTCACTATGTTTTTCTTAAAATCAATGTTCAACTAGTAAATCCAGTGCTTTAAGTATAACATATCATTCAATATGTTAAAGACATTTACATTTTAGTACCCCGATTCCCCCCATCTAAAGCACTACAATTTCAAAATTATGTTTTCATGGTTTTTGGTAACGGTTCACAAACTACCAGTATATTATATCAAAATGAAATAGTTACTATTTATTTTTATTTGTTTTATACAGGGTGAGTCAATACTGACTACATTAATTTTAACAATGTTTATTACTAGTACTTACGTCAAGTAGCAATCTTGAGTTTA
>JAGFPH010002027.1:194181-207206 GCA_018207615.1 Philaenus spumarius
TATTATTATGATTATAGTTTATTTTAGTTTTATTTAGTAAAATATTATCAAAAGCTTATCTTTCAGAGAATAAAATAAAAAAGTGATACAAAAAATGATAACATTTAAAAACCTGAAACATACAAAATTCGGATGGCTTGTGACAAATATAAATATTTTGAAGAGGTATTTATTTTAACTTTAATTTATAAATGACATGAAAAAAAATAGTATATAGTACAAAAAAATAAAAACAAATAATAATAAAAAGATAAAAATATTACCTTTATTATTTCAGCAGAATCCACACATAAAATATATAGCGTTTTAATATAATCGGTTAATCTGGTACAGTGACAGACAAAAATAGAAATAAATACATTTTGATTTATTCTTTTTGGAGCAACAATTTTGATTGCTAAGTTATTAGTTAGCTTAGGCTAGTAAAAGAAATGACTTCATCCTTCAGAAATAAGGTAAGCTTGGACTAAGGGTGTCAGCTTTCTTACATAAGTTAGTTTCCATAAGCTGTCAATGAGCCTTCTGTAGGGCTAGTTGAGTTGTTTTTGCTACGAATCGGATGATTATTCTGATTATTTCAGTATTCTGATTACATCGATTACGATTATATTATCATCACAACATTAAATATGACAGAATTTGATATCAGCGCTAACTATGGTATTATTAATTAAAAGCTTAATGCAGTTTTCAGAAGGTTTTAAATGGTCAATGGTAAATTTATTGTGTACTTTAGTTTATATATTTTTTGTTTGTTTTTGTTAATACCAAATCTCAAGAGTGAATGACCTAAGTTACAAATTATACTCATCATTTAAACAATCGTGTTTTGTATGTACTACTTACATACTGATACTACTCAATTTACCTTTACAACTTTTTCAGTAATCTAGAGCTGATTCATACTCATACATTTAAATAAACTATTTATTTTGTCTTTTACAGTGTATACTATATTTCATTACAACTCAAGTATTGTTATTAATAAGGAACTGGTTAATTTAACACCAGAAAATATAATACATTGAAATTAAAACTGTTTTTAACAGTTATATTTTTTTGTTTAGTTTAAATTTTCAAAGACTCAATTTGTTTTTTTTATATATATAATATAACACTACATAAATTCAAAGTTAGTAGTTTTAATAAAATTGGTTTGTACTTTTGTTGAGTCCAAATTTAAGTCTCACTCTATTTATGGCAGTTAATTAATTAATTATATAAAAGGTAAAGCCTTCCTCTTTTTATACATTATATTAGCGAAAACAAATATCTTTAGTTTATAAATATAAGTAATTTTATTAGAAATTACAACAGTTCGCATGAAAACAATGGCGTTTAATTATAAAGCAAAATCCAAAACATTTAGAGTAAACATCATGAATTGAAACATATTTATTTTTTAACATTATTGTTAGTTAATACAACATAATCTCTAACCAGCAAGTTGGCAAAACAGATGTATCTCACTGTATAAATTATCGCTTGGTTTATTTTCTCTACTAGGTGGACCATTCTCCTTGTTTTACAACAGAGACAAATAATGATACAATCTACTTGGATAGTGTGGCTCCATACGGGCTTCTATTCTCCACATAAAGCTTGACCTACATAACAACACTAACTTATTGTAGACATTTAGCACATTTATATGTGACTATATTAAACAAATAAAGATTAATAAAGTTTTGGGGTAGGATTATTATATATATCTGTTTCTGTGGATTTACACGCTACTATTTTATGAATAAAAGCGAAAATTTGTTTAAAAAATGTAAGTTCTTTTTAAGTAATTATTATATTTTGGTAAATTATGATATTTAAACAAAGTAAACTCTTTTACATTAACATATTACCAGAATTCAAATTTAAAGAAAAATTTTTTTATTAGGCTTCGCTGATTTGGTTTTTGTGTATTTGCTGGTGCCTTAATCTTGCCAATCTTATCTTTATCTTAATTAATTTATCGTGCTGTTATGGTCTTTGATGGGAGCTTTCCACTTGAGTTGTCAAATCAGTATGACTTTAAATTCATACTTAAAAGTATTATGATGTTGCACTATACATAACGATAGGTTCAATCATTACTGGTACGATTAAGATTATTTAATTGATATACTGATAAAATTGATGGATATAAAAATTTACTAAAGTTGTTTAATTACACGCTAGATTACAATGGTCAAGAAATTATACATAATCAAACAATTTGGTCATGGATGAATCATGCAAAGATAATGTAATTTGTATTTAGTTTCAGATCCTTCCACTCTTTAAATTTCACGGTAGATATGTTTTGATCCCGTAGCACGTAATTTATAAAATAAGTTTGTAAAATTTAAAATTATGATTAATTTGTTTACAATATTTAATTTCATTTATATTATTTGGTATATTTCTGAAATTATATTAGTCTTTGTATTATGTTATACATTTTTAGATGTGCTTATATAATATTAAAGATTCGACTACTTACATATTTGTTTGGAAACCATTTTGTCAAAACACCCCCTCTCCTTCATAGCCATTAACATTAATATTTCGTACACCATTTAATTGATATATTGTTGGATATATCTTTTCACTAAATTGTGGTTTTAACCTATCACTTTTAAACATGATTTTTAATTGATGAATATAATCTATTTTGAAAACTACCAAACTTGTTTAAGTATACATTGTTTAATTTATTTATAGTAATATTTCTTACATGTTAGTTACTTAACAATATAGAATAGAATGGAGCGCTTCTCCAACTGAAAGAATCGTTCCCCTTTATATATTTACACATTTATATATTAACCAAGTAAATACAAATGCTACAAACAAACTTATTTACCATTATTATATTAAAAAAATACATGTCAATGTTATTGCAATTTTTTGTATTGTTTTTCGTTAGGTGTGGCAGCTATATATTTATCTAGTAATTGTGCGATCGAGAAAGTACACAAATTTAAACACAATGGAGTTACTTTTGTGACAAAATAAATCACTCAGAACATTTACCACTATAATTATGTTCACTAAAACAAATCATAAGGATTCAATGAGTCAAGGACAGTTGAGTACAGTAAAAATTCTTTGAAAATGTTACACGTTTATTTAAAAATAAAATTTAGAAGCTAAAATAAAAGCAATTATATTCTGCTTAGTGTTTATATTAAACATTTCTATCTAGTTATTATTTCACCAGCTCACAAGAGTGATGATTTTGCGAGATAACTCAGTAGTGACTGTGGCATCTAACTTTGTTGGCTCGGGAGTAGTTGATAACTGGAATGGTTGGGATAAAACACTCACCAGTATCTTCACGTTAATCTACCAGAAAAGTTATTAAGCGTTATAATTGTGGCACGGGGGGTGTTGACAAATGTGAATTCCTAATCAGGAAATGTGCCATCTACAGGACAACCTATCCGTAAGATCAAATGGAAATTACGAATGTTTGCACATGGAATTGACTAGGCTGTTACAAATCCATGGCTAGAATATAGATGCGATACTACTACACTTGGTATACCGGTATACTAACAAAAATCTAAGATTTGATATATTTTCGGCAATATTTGGCTGAAACTCTTATTGTACAATCTGCTTTACCTATTGAAAAGAAACGAGGCCGTCCTTTCAGCTCACCACGTTCTCCACAAGTGCCTGCAAAGCGAAGAGCATTACTGAAACCTGTAGAAGACTTCCGCTATGATGTAGAAAATCATCTTCCATTTTCAGAGAAACAGAAGAATGCTTCAAGATGTATGAATCCAGGATTTAAATCAAATGCGCAAAATTTAAAATTTCCCTGTGTTGTTTTATTGAAAATAACTGTTTTTCTACTATCATGTAAAATAAAACTGTTCAAATAATATTGTTTCATAATTTCATTTAACTTTTAAATTTTAATAAGTTATATATTGTTATTGGATTGTACTGTACTTAGTAAAATTAATTGTAATACATGTTTTTTTCTAGTTGATTTGTGTTTATAAATATCAATTCTAGTTGATTTATGCTGATATCCATTGATTTATGAGAAACTAGCTGGTAATGAGCTACACCAAGTAATTACAGTGTCCACGTATGAAGCGCTCTAGATCCTTATTAGATATCAGATAAAATTAAATTTTATGTTTATATGATTGTGACAAGAAACTTGCAATCAGGCAGAATACACAATCACAAAACTTTTTTCTTGAAAAATGAAAATTCATGACAGAAAGGGTTAAAATAAAGCTCATACTGCTGTTCTCATTTGACCATAAGTCATTTTTAATTATAAATATAATTGTTAGGTTTTAAATCAGTAAGAATAATTAATCTCCCATTTCTCCTAATAGTCTTGATTTGGTAACTGGATTTCTATGGCTGTTAAATATCTTAAAATGGTATACAGTATTTAATTTATTACGCTATCACGCTAAACAGATTGTTTAGATGTAAACAACTGATTATTCTGATTACAGTAAATTAAAAAAAATAATATTATTCGTTGGGTTGTGTAAACAGTTTTTTGTGGACAGAGATTTAATAATAATCTTGAATAGTGTAAGGTTGTTAATGAAGTTGTTTAGTGTGATGGCTTCAACGAACAAAAGATTATTAGAAATTAACCTTAAAGTTTTTGGATGGAAACTTTCAAAGCCGTTTCTGTTAGTGCGAAAAGAGAGTGCCACCATTCAAGAGCCATGCAGTGAGGACTGGTCGGAAGAAGAGGAGGAGATTGTAAATTTGGTTTTTAATGGGATGCGACTGTGAAAGAATTGGCTAAAGTTTATTTCAGATTCTTATGTCTTTGTTTAATTTGATGTTTACGTGACGAAACATGTGTCTCCAGGCTGCTCCGAGATATTTAAGTAAAGATACATTTTTTTGACGTTTTTGTTTATAATTATTATTTATATTGTATATATAGAACAGTTGAGTTTGGCTTTTCATTTATCTAAATACCAAGTCATAATATTACTTTGCCAGTACGATTAAAAGTTTTTTATTCAGTAAAAGACATCTATTTTTTTTATAAAAATGGCGAAGTGCACATATTGGTTAAAAACCCCAGCTAGCCTGCATGTTAATTTAAAAAATACGTAGAAAATCATAATTATCGTAAGTAATTTTAACTTAATAATTCTTCTTCTTTATCAATGCAGAGAATTAATGTGTGCGTATTAATAGACTGCATCTTGGTGAAATCGTCTTTCCTATCTTCGAAAAATTATAAAAATTTCATGGCATGGGATTTCAAATATTACTTTTTGAAAATATGTTTTTACTTTAAGTCTATTGAGTCAATCCTAATGTTTATTAAATAACTACAAAATAACGGAATATTTGTAAACCCTTTTTCGTTTGGAACTATTTGTTTTCATTCAGAAGTAATATTTTTATTCATTTCACTAAACAACTTAAAGAATAGTAATTTATTATGAGAATAATAACTTGTAAAATTACCCCTAGCATGCTAGTGGATGACATAAAATACTGTACAATGGAAAGTATTAAGATCCATTCGTGTTGAAAATATACCTGCCTTGAATAATCCATTTAACATTTTACGACTAAAAGTCCTAAATGTATAGAATTATTATCAGGCTGAAGGTAATAACACGTTTTACTATGGCTGAGAAAACTTCTTTTAAATGTAACACTTCTAAAACATAATTTTGTTTAAAATGTTATAGTAAATAATTAAATGTTCCACATTTCGTCACTATAGGTCTGGTGGAAATTTAAATATCCGTAAATGTTGTGCTTCTGTAAACAATTAATTATCTACTGGAGATATAACACATTCTAATGATTTAACACGAGCCTTTCAAGTACCTGTCAACTCTTAAACTCCAAAATATGAATTGGGTTAATTACAGGCATCTCGTCACTGGCATACCTTGTGCGCACACTCTTGATTCTTGCTGCAGTTGCCATGGTAACTAAAACCACTCAATACGAAATCTCTTTCACGTTACTCACTACTTTACACTCCCTTTGACCCCAATTTAATATGTGATATTCCTATTACCTTTATCCTTGTTCAATAGTATTGTAAATTGGTGGTTTATAGATTCTTACAAAAATGTACACTTATCTCTTAAATTTAAGATATAGTTTTATTTCATTCAGATTCAAACTAATTTTTTTAAAGCATATATTCTGCTAATTGTTATTGTTCGTACCATGTAAAATATAATAAAAGTGGTGGCATAACCATGACTCTTTCTACCTGTCTTTTTTGCTCAGAGACAGTTGACGTAACAGGCTGAAATATAGCATAAGGAATACAGATAGTATAATTAATGTAAAAAATCAAATACAATTTTGTTTCACTTTAGGGGTAAATTGAAGACTACTCAGCCCATTTTCTAAAACCGAATGAATAAAATCAAATGCATAGAATAAAAATATTAAAATGTGTATATTTTATGTTTTACAAACCATTAGTTATTCGTTCTAATGTGGTTTGGCATAAGCTGTTTTGTGGAAATATAGGCTACGATAACTGCCTTTTAAAATTTCGTTCATTTGATCGTTTAGTCATTTTATTCAATGAGAAAAAACTTACACCTTTATACCATTTCTTCAACAATGTATTATTTAACAGCAACACGTTTTGTGCGGGACATAAAAGCAATATAAAGTTTTATATAATGTCTTCAAAAAAAACTTGTTTACAAACAATCATAAAATTATAATAGTTATAATTATAATAGTTTTTATACTTGGTTTATTTGTTGTTTGATTAAGGTTAAGAGAAAACCAATCACGCCTGTTATCACTTCTCCTAGATGGCGCTAATGTATTCGTTTTTACATGTAATTCTTTTTAGAGTAAGGTTTAACTTAGAAGAAAAAGAGAAGTAACTGAGATAACTATCAGTTTTTTTAGGGCAAGCCATTGCCGAGTGAACAGTGTGGTATCTTCCTGATCAGGTTTGAATCTCGTCTAGAGATCATGTTGCTTTTCATGTCTATGGTTTCAGACTATGCTTCCTCTTGAATTAGGGCCGAAGTAAAGCTAACGTTGGTTGGAACTAAAGATGACGGGATATGACCAGCTTGAGATTTGTTGTATACTTTTACTATAGTATTCCTAATATTAAGCTTGAATTGAGAGAATATATATTTATATAATAAAACTTGAACACATAATCTCCCATCTAATATGGTTATTACCTCAAACTATTGTGATGAAACTAGATTAAACTCGATACATGATCTCAGTTATGGAATGAGTTACCGCACAAGTAAACTTGGGCTCTATTCCTATTCTGACATGTGTCTGAAAATGGAGTGGACACCGAGTTAAACAATCGTTCGTACCAGCTGATTGGGTGAAATTATAGTTAGTGGAAAGGACTGACGACAGTAACGTCGTGATTAAATAGTGCCCGTGTACATTAAATTATTGGCACTATTAATTAATTATGCTTGGCTAATTAACCATTTCAGGCTACGGAAACAGTGGGGGGGGGGGGGAGGCGGTAAGTCATTTATTATTAACTTCAATGACTATTTCCGTTTAAATTATATAAATATTTTCGGAGGACCTAGCACGACCGACTTGCTTGTTTAACCTTGGCCGGTAATTACTTAAGTTTATAATATTATTATTTGTAAGATAACCATTAGCCGGTGAGAATTTCCCAGACGTAATAGTTTTTAACCATCTAAGATGCACGTGGTCATATAGGGTGGTTTTACACGCACGTTACTCACGTTTCTACGACAAATTAGCCATGTTTAGTGTAGCCATATTCAGTGATACACGAGCTACAATGATCAAACTTAACCAGTATTGATGTGTTTATATATTATATTATTATTAAACTACTGATAATAATAATAACTATTATTTAAATATTATTTATCTAGGCTAGGAATATTTTCCATAACGTGAACATAGGTAATACAAACGTTTTTTAGGTACTTCCCATTAAAGAAATTTAAAATATATATATTATTTCTTATTTTGACCCAAGATGCAACTTTTAATAAATATGGGCTATTTTTCATTAAAAATGTTACGGTATATTTAAAAAAATCATGTTAAATTTGTGTTCTAGAGGGTGTACAAAATATCTGTTTTAATGTATTTAAATAAATTGTTTTCGATTATGTTCTAATACATTGATAACTACACAAACAAAATTAAATATGTATTTATGAAAATAAATATTTATTTAAAACCGATACTAATTTAATACCCTGACCTAGACAGTGAAAGCATATTACAACGAATTAAAAGGATGTAACAGAGAATTTGACTACCCAGAACATTATGTACAATTAGCACTCTTTGCTTGCTACAAACAATACTCTGACCGCATTTCCATTAATCCTAATGGCCACAAGGCGACACTAATGCGCATTAGTAAGACCCAACTTTATGTCTAACTGTACACATTGTGTAATATTGATGTGAACATAATATACAGTCACTATATTAACTGAGCCCACTCTGTCTGGTGGTGGTCATTAAGTGGAAATTTGCATAGTTACGTATTGTATTTAGGTAGCTCAATACATCAAGTTTTTGTATTTTATAGAATTAAGAAGCAACAAAAAAGTGTAGTTAGATTAAAACTTAAAAAATGGAATCTATAATTATTGGCGAGGTCCGACTCACAGATACACTCATATCTTGAAACTACAAACAGTGTAGAACTAAAATATATAACAGCCAAAATCTGAAAAACAAAATTTTTCGCGAACCAACACACTCACCGAAATATATTTACACCTTAATAATTTGGTAATAATAGTATTAAAATTAATAAATCTAACCATGAAAAACATAACAAAAGTAGACCTGAAATTTGCTAGGTAGTCATAATTGGAGTTTGATGACCTCTGTAAGAATACCTTTGCCAATTCAATGCCTAACTTCTAAGAAATTCATGAAAATCCACGAAATCCACATTTTAGTATTTTCCCAAACCAATTTGTATTACATTTGAATATTAGGATCCAGGTTACGTTAGAGGATTATAAAATAATTTATGTACCCAGACAAGCCTTATAATCAGCGATAAAACCAAGAATTTTAAACATATTACCAGGCTGAAATTTCTCGCAGATTATGTTTTTGTAGTAATAACATGTTTTGTGATGTTATTAATGGTTAACATGTAAATTTAGGCCGCACGGCTAAAGACACTTTTTTTTATGAAACGTGGCGCAGTACATTATAAACTATTGCATAGTTATAATTTATTGAATAAATAATTGTAAAATGACGTTTCAAGAGAAAAGTGTCAGTTCTGCGATGGAATGTTATTTTTTCATAACTCATAATCATCTAATCAAGTGCCTCAAAGAAAAAGAAAACTAGTTATTTGGGGTTTTCGGGAGGAACTGATCTCAAATATATATAAAAAATTAAAATTCAACATGGCAGATTCAAAACGGTTGCCATTTTCTTTAAAATTTCAACTTTTTTATATTTAAAACAATACAATGTCTTTAAGACTAGCGTATTAACAGTCTATAATAAGCAGTCTCGATGAACTTGTCTTCGATAAAAATAAATTTTCTCTAAACGTAATCATCCGATTTGTATGAAATTTAAAAGTAAACATAAACAATATGTATAAATATAATATTTAAAAAATATACATCTACAATAATTTTAAACTAAAAAGGCCAGCAACTTTATAAACGCATAATTATCAATGAATATATTTTTATTAAAATAATAATATTCATCTGATTCGTTGAAATTTATAACATATGTCAAAAATATTTCTTTAAAAATCTAGTTTAGTGAGTTTGAAAACGTTATATGAAAAAAACGAGTTTGGTGCTCTGAAGAAATGCATTTTGATGAAAACACAAAAAGGTAAACAATTATAATTTCTTTAAAACGGCTTGCGTTTTAAAAGTACGTAAGAATAAACCTTCATACTCAATTGATATGTTTATAGACTACTTGTTGTTATCTTGCAAAAAACTTTTAAGTTGACATCTTTAAAACGGACGAAACTTGAGCCGTTTAAAACGCGTAAAGCCATTCTTTACAGACACAATCGCAAAGCACGTTTTACGTTAGGCTCTAGACTAGACCCTTTTAAAAATATAAACTTCCAAATCAAAATTAAGGTAAAAAACTAGCTTATGAATGTTATACAGAGTTTGAAATAGATTTCTTAAAAATCAGCCAAACTAGATCCACTACACGTATGGAGGTGTTGGCCATATTCGGTATAGAGGTGATAGTAATTATTTCTCAAAATATTTTTTTAAATCTAGACTATTTTTTTGCAAAGGTATTATTTTCTCATTGATACAAAGCAGACATATCGAAACAGTTAGTGCACGCACGACTAGTAAATGTTGTTTTAATGCTAACCTTTAATATGTATTAAATGCTTGTTTTATTAATAAACTTGTGCATAACTTTTACTTTGCCAGGCTTTAAACATATCATATTTTCATTTGACGTTAAAGCTGTTGGGATTGTTATTGGCGGCAAACAAAATGAGAACATTAAACAACAAAAATAGCTAAGGTTATGTAAATTTTCAAGCTACTGGCTGGTTTGAATTCCTTTCTCAAGTCCAAACATAGTTATACCGGGCTACACTAGTTGAACGATTTTACTGGTTGAGTTTTCTTTAAACACATTATAGAAATTAAAATTATGTTTGTAACTTCTATGTAGTGTTTGAATACGATACCTTGTAAATTGATGAATCCTGGACTGTTTGAAGTATGAATGCACGTGTTCTTCACAGAAAATTACCATTTCCGTCCATACGAATAACATATCTAACTTGACCAATTTGTAATATATCGAATTAAAACTTACTGTAGAAAGTGAAAGACTTATCTTTAACTTATATACCAAGACTCAAGTTGGTATCTTAAAAATTTTATGAGCTAGAGCCATCAGACTTATCAACGAGCCTCACGATTTGTTGCCTACCGAACCCTGTAGCACATTTCAATCTTTTCCAGTTTCGTTATTTTTCGGAATATCAACATCAAATTTGTCTTAAAAGTTGAATACACCAGTATAAATATTCTCAGCAAGTATGAAACATTTTTTCCATATAATTTTTAAAAGAAAGGCGCTTGAAGATAGTCTTCTGTTTGACCTATCTCATTTTAACTCCAACAACTTTGGATTCAACGACTCCATTTTTCACATTTTCTAAAACGTCGATTTACAGAAGTTGAAACAAAATTTTTTAACTACTATGTCAAGTTTGAATTCGATATATTAAAATTCTTCCCATTTAGACAGGCTACATTTATTAATGAGATTTTCACTTTCTGTGATTTCTGGCGTATTATTTGTTTTTAGCTATATTTCTAATTTTAGTGAATAAAAATAAATTTTTGTATTACAAATACATTGTTGTTAATACATTTTAACAGAATTTATTTTTTAAAAAATTTTCAGCAAAAAAATTAGTAAAAGACTCGTTTAAATAGGCACTTTAAAAAAAAACTTTGTTTTAACTTTTCCTACTCGTCGAGAAAAAACCTTAAAAAAACCCTTCAAACTCCGTTAACTTGCACCGGGTTGCCAGCAAAATGTCTATTTTTGCTGTACTGTTATTCAATTTAGATTTTTTTAAATAATTTTAAATATTTTGCATTTTAATAATATTTTGCAAATTTTTTTCAGACACATTGCTCGGACGAAAAAAATACAGAAGACCTTTTTTTATTGAAAAACCCTTTCCCTACATGTTTTTATTACTTCGGGAAATTGATAGACTGGTAAACTTTTTGTATGTTAATCTACATACTTTAAGGTACGTATAAAGAACAAATCAGCCAAATTGTAAATTACTAAAACTGTTGGTCTAAAATAACCCCTACCGACTGGTCTAACTATTGAAATGCGTACGATAATTAATTGAACTCTTAACATAAATGAACAAGTTACTGTATATTATCCTTATTAGCTGTTTATAAGACAGGCTAATTACATTACCATTTATAAAATGTATTTTATTTTTAAAGCAGACTTTACCTTGATTGTTGAAATCTACGAGAAAGCCAATGTAAGTTCCCCGTGAACTCCACTAAAAATGGTTCATATTTAAAACTTAAAACTAACCGGTATCATCCTTATTAATTAATTACAACAACTAGTAAACGGTTTACTGAGTTAAAATTTGTTGTATAAAATAGGCTATTAAGTGATCGTTTATCAGATTATGGACTTTTTGTAAAGGTAATCCTATTTCATTTGATGAAAAAATAATTTCAGTTTTAAAATTATTGCTGAGTTTCTACATATATTGTAACGACAAATTAAAAATGTTAGTTCAAAACAACTGGCAAACACTTTATTTCATTTAAAAACTATAGTCCTTGTAAATATTTATATTCTATTGGTAATTTCATTTGATATTGCGGATGATGTTTGGAGTTAAAATAAAATTTTTAAGAACATGTTAAAAATATTACTAGTTTCAAATAAAAAGTGTAACTAATTGAATTAATAGAGTAATTGACGACAAGGCAATTTTGTTAGTTTTTAAAGTTGTAAAGAGTCACATTCTTCAATATTTTCCAATTGATGCTAAAATCGGGTTAAACACATATGGGTATCTTTATTTTATCAATGAATTGTAACATTGTCATGAATTAAGCTACTGGAATTTTTATGAAAATCTGAAAATACAATAGGTAATGCAGAGGTTAAATTTATTCATCGGTTTTTATAAATACAAATTTCAATAATCGCAGTTTTGATTTTGTTTAATACATTCAAATCAATCGACAAAACTAAATTTTATTTTTTATTTTTTTAACTTCTACATAAAATATTCTGGCTATAGTTACATTTTTAACATCCTTTTTTACAACTTCGTCAGAGCTAAATCAAAAGTACAAATAAAAAAAATGTTATAATAGTTGAAATAGTCGTGTAACAGACAAGAAGACATTTTGATTTGAAACTGTATTGAACTGAAACTGATTGAAAATTAGTATTGAAACTGATTGAATGTTGTCAAAAGTATCTTTGTGTATTACTTTCCGGTTGATGAGATAAACGGATATACCAACACATAT
>JAGFPH010002027.1:207306-222045 GCA_018207615.1 Philaenus spumarius
GAATCATTGAAATTTGCACTGGCTCTTTAGGTTGACAAAAACAATTACACGTCACAGAATTAAATTTAAACTTGACTATCTATATCTTTTAATTTACATATGATACTGGATCAGAGAATAAATTGAAAAGTATTCCGTTTATAAAAAGTTTTGTTTTGGTCAAATGCTAGAATACAATCATACAGAGGTGTTTAATAAACTTGCTTACAGACAACTAACTATAACCTCAGGTTTGTAGTTTGACCCAACTCCTTTACCTTAAGAGAATAATGAATGATCAACTATGATCAAAGGTTGGAAAGAAGGAGGTAATCTGATGCAAATATTATGTTCGTATTTCACTTATGCAACAATATAGGAAAAGGCTGCTCTAACAACATTTATGCAAGCACTCCGCAAAGACAGATTTGGTAAAAGTAAATATGTGCCATGGACAGAGGTGAACTTATGGTTTTCTGCCAAACAGTAATAATAATAATATTTGTATATGATAAAGATATATTGTTATATTTATTATTTTTATTTTATATGTATTTAATCTCTGTCCACACAAAGTGACTTTACATTCCACCTGTAACTAAATCGTTACATCAAATGCGCATTACTATATTGTAACTATTGCTTTATATGCGATGATGTAAAACAGTTTTAAAACGAACTAATACAAAATAAGTTAAAAGTTTTGATATTTTAGAACATATAATTGTTTGAACAATTAATTCATGGTGGGTAGGTAAACCCTAGAATATTAGAATATCGCCTATTTAATTCAAGTCCATTCCTTTAGCCTGTCATAATAATCATTTATTAAAGGCTACTACTGACATTTTTTGTCAATGAGTTTTTAAAGACAATAGTTTATATTGTAACTTCTTCAAACAGTAACAGTAACAATTCAAAGCAGCATTCGCAAATTTCAGAAGTTCTAGAACATTAACTTGAATACAATTTTTTATAAAACTTTTATAAGACTATAAACAATTGATTATATAGGAAATGGGACCAGGTTATAAAAAGAAAAAAAATCTGAAATGCCAATAAGTAATACTCTTAATAAGTGATATTTTGCATAAACAATGAATATGTATATGTTATTTAAAAATCAATAAATCAAAGTAAATCAATATTATGTAACGTTTGTATTACTATCTGTAGGCCTATATGGCATTCTGGCATATAAGTATGATTTTCATTATTCCTAGGTTATATTTAACTTTAAAGTTATTTTTAAAGTAGTAGTTAAGTTATAGCTATTCATATATATATTTAACTAGCTTCACTACGATGCATTTTTTGCATCACGATATTACATAATTGCAATAATTTTCTTTCATTTTTTTTCATATTTTATTTCACGAAAGTATTATTAATATTTCAAATGTATCAACTTTCAATTACTTTGGTTTTTATTATTCACTGGCTGCCCGTCAATCGCCTTCTTCGCGGTATGTGGGCTGAATAAATTAAATCATAAAAAAATAAGGAATTCAGAGTGAAGAGCGTCTAATTTTTCAACGTTAAATCTACAAACTGGTAATTCAAAGTCTTAGCTGGATGTTGCAGATCACTTAGATACATCTTTAATATGCGAATGAATAGATTGGGATAGTTTTGATCAGCTTATGTCTTTAAATGTATTTTTTTAAATTAATATGTGCCAAATTTCAGCTCTATAGCTTTAACAAAATCATACCAATTAATATATATTGTTTTAAGGGGTTTTATCACATTTTCACCCTATAGCAGCTTGTTCAAAATGTAAAACTAGTTTATTTTTCATATATATCATATAAGAAATAAATGTACAAAACTTCAGTTCTTTAGCATTGAAGAAATTCTACAAATTTATATTTATTGTTTTTAGGTGATGTAATCACATTTTCACCCCTTAGCAGCACGTAACAAAATGTAACACTGCTTTACTTTTTATATGTGTTTTTTAAGAAATAACTGTACGAAATTTCAGCTTGCTAGCTTCAAAGAAAGTATAACAAAATATAATATTTATTCTTTTATGGGTTTATCAACAATTAATTGTCAAACATTTTAAAATCATTGCTTAATGCGCCTCTCTAGTGCCTATGAACAATTTGTGTACAAAATTTCACCTTCTTAGGCAGTATTCAATTGTTATTTATAGTTTTAGGGGTTTTTACTACATTAGCAGAACGCAAAAATTTTAAACCGATTTATTTTTTCTGTGTATCTTTTAAGAAATACATTTACAAAAATGATCAGCTCTCTAGCTTTAAGGAAGGTATACAAATGTATATTAATGGTTTTTATGGTTTGTTATCACATTCCCTCCCTCCCCCTCTAGCAGCATGTAACGAAATGTAAAACTGGTTTATGTTTTATATATGTCTTGTAATGAAAAGTATAAAAACCATTCCAGCTTTAAGGAAAGAATTGCAAACAATATTTATTGTTTTAGGGGTTATTTTAACTCTTAAAGGCTAAATATTTTAAAATATTTTCTTAATGCGCCTCTAGAGCAATTATAGGTGTACCAAATTTCATGTTCCTGGGCGGTATTCAATAATCATTTATAATTTTAGAGGTTGTTACTACATTTCCACCCCTTAGCAGAACGTGACGAATTGTAAAACTGGTTTACTTTTGATGTGTATCTTGTAAGAAATAAATGTAAACAATTTCAGCTTTTTATCTTTAAGGAAACAATATTTATTGTTTTAGTGGTTGTTTCCACCCTTATAGACCTAATATTTTAAAATCCTTTTTTAATGCCCCTCTAGCGCCTTTAAGCAATATTTTTTTATCAAATATCACGTTCGTAGGTAGTATGGTTTTTGTGATCTATAACAAACAATATTTATTGTTTTAAGGGTTGTTTTAGCCCTTAAATGCCAAATATTTTAAAAACCTTTTACAGAGCGCTTCTAGAGCATATGAGCAATATGTGTACCAAATTTAAAGTTCCCAAGGCAGTAGGGTTTTTGAGATCTATAACAAACGATATTTATTGTTTTTAATTAAAGTCCAAATATTTGAAATGCTCTTTTAGTATGCCTATAATAGTTCCTATGAGCAATATTTGTACCGAATTTCACGTTCCTAGGTGGTATGGTTTTTGAGAGACTGTGATCAGTCAGTCATTGAGTGAGTGAGTGAGTGAGTAAATGGGTTTTGGATATATATATATATATATATATATATAGATAGATTTAAAATTGCATACTACATGATATTAACTTTGGTTAATATTTACACATTTATAAATTTGTCAAAATAATATTTTTTATATTCTAATTTTTTTAACACGGTTTTATTTGTGATATAATAAGAGAGATTCTTGAATTTATCCTTGAAAAACCAAAATATAAAGTGTATTTTTACACTTTATAATCCTTTTAAAATTAAGATAGTACTTATAATTAGTTTCCTTTGCAAAACGGATTTAATATTTGATCAAATATAATAATCTTCGAAAGTTTTTTTTAAATGGGAAAATTTTCATAAATTAATGTATTTTTGTTCTTTTAGGAGATAAAGACAACACACTGCAGCTCTACTCATGACGTATAATTTCATTTATTCTCTTACCTATGATATTATTTATATTGTATTTAACAGGCGTTTTTCGCCTTTAAACCCCCCAAAAAAAAATATATTGTGTTTAATATAGCAATATTTGCATACTTACTTAGGGATCCGATTTTTATTTCAATATACTATATTGATTATATCATTTTAAAATACTTGCATAGAATAAATAAAATAATTTTAACTTATAGTTTTCAAATTTGAAGCATTAACTATCAACGCAAATCTTTATCATATAAGGCAAAATCAAGAAAATAAAAGCTACTACCGGTCTTCAACTTAGATGATTTAAAAGAAGTATATATATTGCCTAATGTGAGTTGAATTGACTCACAATTACAATTACAATTATTACAAATAGATGTTGTATTAGAACGTTAAACATAATGCTATTTTTTTTACATGGAACTATTGCAATATATATTTTAATATTGGTTATAAAATATATACCTAGTGCGTTTAAAAAAAACATGATTTAATTTATCGTTTGTAATAATAGGATGTAACTATTCTTATGACATAAATCAATATTAACTCATCCTTTAATAGTTTTATAATTTTTAAACTAAATTACATAATGAAATGGTCTTATTGAAGGACTCTTCGTGTATTTTAAATTTAAATTACAGACATGATTATGTTCGCCTAATATCTGTCCTATGTTTAACTTAACATGAAATGGAAAAATTTCAGAGACTAAGAAAATTATTTAATAAATACCAATATTGTTCTTATCCGTGCTTTGAAAACTGGTCACTCTTAGTAAAATACGTTTATATTTAATTCTAATTAAGAGTCCGCGCTATATGGTAAACTCGAGCTAAGGCCCCGTCAGCTGCCGGCAGGTTTCAATAAACTATCTCTCTCGCACTTATTGCTACGCATAAAACTTTTTTGTCGCATTCATTTAAAATCTCTATTCGCCTCTAAGAAATATTAATGACCGTTTTATTCGTCTGGCGCTTTACACGTATTTTTAATATTATTTAATAAACAAGCTATACAAATTTCAGAATGCCCAAAGTATATTTTTGAGGTATAATTATTACTTATATTCGGGTAGGTCTGGTTATACTTTAAAACCAAAAAAAGTCAGGGATGTTTATTTCTGGGTTAAATGGAAGCTAAAATTAGAGATTAAACAAATTTAATGTTGCCCATAACATATTTTTTATTTTATTTTTTTCAGATGCCATAGGTTGCGCAGTAGCAAAATAACCGCAAACCCTCTACCTGACTCAGGATTCTAGATTGTCCAATTAATAAAATATTAGTTTTTTTGTTATTTAACTTGCCCAAAATACCTTCCCTAAATTCGTCGTCAGCTCTCCGACTACTAGTATGAGATTCTTGTTGAATTAATAAATCCAGAAAAATTTGCTCACTCAAAAGCGCACATTTTGTTTAAGCTTCAACATACTCTCATACATTTTGAGGGAAACAATGTTGTTTTAACATTGACTTATGTGAAGTGATTATTGAAACTTTTCCCAACCAGCTGATTTATAGGTTAGGTTTCATTGTGTTGTGTACAAATATGTTAATATTCTATTTTAATCTTATCAACTTAAAGTTACAAAGTAAAATATGGCTAGAAATAATCAATTATTAAAGCAAAATTATACTATCAATGTGAGTTTTTATGGTTTAAATTTCTTGTTTATGACATTTATTATGGCTTTATATGATCTGATCAAAATCTTGTTTCGATAAACTTACTTAAAACTCAAAGCAATAAGAAGTGTTTTGTGGCAGGATCGGTAACAAGCCGTTGGTTGTATGTGTTAACCTGCTTTAGTGAAAAAGCCCACTTTCTTTGAGATGAGGGTATGAAAATTAATTACCAAAATGGATACATTGATTTTATTTAGAATATTAAAATATATATATGTATATACTCTATCTACCCCGAGATGTACAATTTTAAAAAAAAGTTGACGGAAGGAGAATTGGTACAGCATCGAAACATGAAGACGCATTGATAGATTTGGACGAAATTCACTAAGCAGCGGATTTAAGTTCCAGGAAACTCAGATCTTAAATCGGATATAAAATACAATTATGTATTCATTTCATTGACGTTTTCTTATTTGTTTGCGAAAACGCGGTTATACGTTAGTAATAAGATGACGGAATTAAATAAGTTATGCACGTTCAAAAGTCGTTACCATAGCGAAGACGGGTAAAAAGGTAGTTACTTTTACTACAGCTTCTCCGAACCGAGTGTCTTTTGTAGTAATTAATGGCGCAACTTTCTGTAAAATGTCCTCAAATTTTGTGGTGGATACTCGACATACAGTTATTGAACCCAGAACAATCTTTAAACGTTAATTCATTTAGTAACATGCTGTAAGCACCATGTGTTCTTCTTTTCTTTAAAAACCCACGCTGCCGTTTTCTTTTCTTAGATTCTATCAAAAACAGATTAAGTATAAAAACCTCTCTGTTGGTCACTATCCATAAATTATAATGAGAGAAAAGCTACAACCAAAATCAATACTTTGGTCTACTTCCCAAGAAAATAACCTCATTTAAAATCAACTTGTGTGCAAGTGTAAATGCTCTAATGTGATTCAAAAAGTATAGTGATTTTATTACTTAAACTTCACACTTGTTTGTCAAACGTATCTCAAACAAATTCTCATGCATGTGTACAAGTGTAAACGTTCCTTAAAACAAATAAAAACTGATCAATGAAAATGTTTGGCAATAGATATGAAAATCTAATCTGCGAAGAATGCATTGCCATCGAGGTGTTGATGTTGACAGCAGCAACTAAGAAAACCACAATTTGAAACTTTAATTTAGGTCAACTTACATTACTTGTAAATGAGTTTACCAATAGCTTCATAAATCAACTTGCAAGACCTTTTACAAGACACTTTTCAACAATAAACTGTGTACGTCACGATCACCTTTATCAATCTAAACTCCCCTTTATGAATTGGTTACCGTCTCTCTTGGGCGTATAGTCAATTTATGTGATTCTCTAAACCGGGGGTTATCTAAATATCTTCTATTTGTAATAATTAAACTTCTTGTAAGAAACAAGGACTTATTTTAAAGAACAAAAATGTATAAAAGTCTAAATGAGGAAGATAGATTAATTAGTGCTGATGAAGAACATTGTTAAATAAAACTGTAGAATAAATTATAATATACCTAAACATATCCACGATACAACAACCAGAAGGAAATTGTCATTCTTCCTTTGTTTCCATCACTTATTTCCTTAAAATTCCTACTAAGTCTAATTATTTGTAAGAATACTATAAAATATATCGTGATGGTAACGATTTTACAATCTCTGTAGTTTAAATTTGTACAGTATTTAGTATGGTGGAATTCGATAGCAAAATTGATTCATCCGAAATTAAACCATAAATAATTTCGGCTTAGGAATGTGGACAATACATTTTTCGTATGGTATCAGAGTAGTAAATAATTAGTATGCTGTTTTTTTTAACAACACTTCCATTCCATATCCCTTACCATGGCAACCAAGTAAGTAATTTATTAATACGCCATTTTAGATGAGTGTTGTGGGAGATACAGGATTCATCTAAGAACTTTAGTTTGTACAAATAGGCTACAAAAGAACCACAGGACGTTACTTAAGTTGCAACTCTAACTAACATCTGTTTGTTAATAAGGAATAGTTACTAGACTTAGCCTACAACATTTATTTGTTTTGATCAAAATAATCCAAAGAAGATAATTAACTACTAGTGATAGAGCCATCCATTATTTGCCATATTTTTGAAAAAAATATGATATGCAGTGAATAAGTAGCACATCAAATGTCTACCACACTTAAAACAAAAAACAGTTAGAGTTAATTTCGTCCAAACTTAACCTGAAGAAAGACCTTTAACATAAAAATAAAATAAGCATAGCAAGGATATCCTATTGTGCCTAGATAAACACAACATTAAAAATGTCAGAACATAATATGGTCCGAAATACATAAATTCCATAATAAAGAGGTAAAAATAAAACACACAAAAAGTAAATGATACAAACGTAAACTATTAATGCCTCGTACTTAAAGTTGACCTTAATAAGCTTAACTATGAAGCTATTTTGGCTCTTATTATTTAGAACAAAAAAGGTATACTAGATTGTAATATCTTAATTATTAATAAACCAGCTGAAAGGTAGACAGTTAGGCCACCATTTACGTTGTAAATACAATTTTTGCTACGATAATAGAGGAAATTAACATTAGGGCCACTACCGTAGTGGTTAGCAGTGTATCCACCATTTTGTGCTCTGACCTAGGATTGCAAAACGTGTTTGGGCTGCCTTGAGTGCATTTGCTGTATTACTATTGTGTTTCATATCTATGTTTTGATGTTTCTGTCTTGGTTATGACGTGAAATCGCTAAACCTTAGTAACCTTTAGTTGTTAAAGGTTATTGATTAAGTTTTAGTTTGATTTCATTACTGCAACTACTTTTTTCACTCATGCCTATAGGCAAATGTTCCCGTTGTTTTAGTAACTTGATAAAGAAAGTTGATTCATATTCCCTAAACGTGGTGTATTTACTATAGCACACCATTTACGGCAAATGTGCAAGTAATAACTAATAATAATATAATAGCTTTAAATTTGCAATTCACAAATTTCATACGTGTATAAAAAGTGTAAGTTATGATCTATAAAATATATACCTATTTATAAAACGGGCACTAAATCATATTTATAGTCTTGTTTCTAAGTATTGTTTTAAACAAATATTTGTATATGTGTTTATATGTAAATAGTGCTGAACGAAGGCTATTTTTCTTTTATAAGCCTATATCTTATCAATTAATTTAAAATACAAGAACATTCCAATCTTCATAGTATAGTCAATAGATTACAATGAAAAATTGTGAAATATTCTACACGCTGTAAAATCCAAACTCTTTTAACAACATTCCCCAAAACTCAACAACATAACATCGCTTTTATTCATTCAAATCCTTTAAATTTGTTTAATAATAACTTACCTGACAGTCCCCTGAAGCAAAGTATATATATTATTAGAGACATTTAGAATTTACAAATAATAAAATGGTTGCTAAGTGCTTCTAGTTATTTCTCTAAGTTAGTATAAGTGGAAACAACATTTTAAATACCATATCTATCGTTTTTATTACCTATGTTCGGGTATTACACTATTTACTTCAAAAACTTTATCGGTCATAATAATAAAAAACTTATAGAAAATTGTTTCATTTCAAAAAGCTTTTCCTGTAGAAATTCTGGGAAAGGTTTTATTAAATAAAGGGATCTTATTTCCGCTGCATGGCACTAATGACTCTAGCGGTTATCTGGGACAACAATAACCTCTAAGGGGCAAAGGATTACTAATGATACAATGTGGTGCAGACCGTTAATGAGTTTAAATATATTTTGTGATAGATTTGTCTTTAAACTAAATGGAGTAAAAATCAGAAAACATATTTCAGAGGAGTATAAATTTATACTATATTTTATGGTATTGTACTATTTTTTTTTTACTGTATAATTTTTTTTATTAAGCAAGGAATTTAGAAACTACCTTATTTGTCTCCTTTATGCAATAGTCGTAAATATTGTTTTGAATATCTTTAGGTTTCACATCATATTTTCTCTAAATTGGGTACTTATTGTATTATTTATTTAATTTTATTTTTTCTTAAATCATTACAGATGACTACTTTAACTCTGAAATATAAATAACACTTATTCGTAATCTACATCGTATAACATTAAATAATAGGTTAGCTGGTGTTTCGTTTTAAAAAATTTTATTTTCGTAACAAAATGTTTTGTTTATTATTATTAGTATTTCATAGAAATGTTAATGAAAAATTAGAAACATTAATAATATTTATTTTAATTTGTGGTATGTGGTATGTGTGGATAGTTAAGATTCGCTGTTTTATGAATGCACTCCATATTAGGAGTTACATCATAATGGGGGTGTTTATACATTTTTATAAAGATAATTTTGAACTGTATTTGTCAATGTTTTCATAATTTTTAACACAAATCAAAAATTTTCATATTAAATTAGTTATGGCGTTTAGAAAACGAGTTTGTTGTTGTAGTTTTGTAACTCACTTTAGCCGTTTAGAAAAGTAAAATTTCCAAACGATGATTATACAAGTAAATACACGTTTTTGAAGGAAATTGTAAAGAGTTTTAAACTTTTAAATTAAAGTTTGAAAAAATAACTTTCCAATGGTTTTTATCTTTTTGAGATTTAAAGATTTTTAGTGGGTGAAATATTCGATACAATCACGTGTTACAAATGTATTGACGTGGCACGGAGTGACTACACAATTGTGTAATGTGTAGTCTGCCTCTTTGAGGGTTAAGTAATACATTTATATTTTAATAGGCCTAATTCAATTTTAAATTATTATATATTACTTTTTTATTTGATTTTACAATGTACTTATTACAGTAGAAATAGGTAAAATTTCATTAAATTTTTAAATAAAAAAGAATTTGATTAAATAGTGCAATATAACCAACATGTAAGTTTATAAACAGAGTGTAATTTAATTGGTTGATAAAAAATACATCTATATAATAAAAATGAATTGCTGTTCCTTTGTAAGCGCATCACTTGAAAACGGCTTGACCAATTTGGCTATTTTTTGTTTTAAATTGTTCTTAATAGTCCGACCTACGTTTTTATATAAAGAAAAATTTGAAAAGTTTCCCGAAAAAGTTTCAAATTTGGAAAACTAAACAGCCTCTTTTGTATGAACTCAAGACCATAGTGCACACAAACAGCTGTTCGTATAAAAAGCTTAGTAACACATATTTGTTTACCATAGCAACTTTACTTAGCAATTATAATCAGTTTATTATACTTCAAAACCAACAGCGTTTTTAGGTTAGATTGACCAAATAAAATCAAATAAAAACAAAAATCTACTAAAAATGCTTACTTCATTTTAATTCAATCAATCATTGGTTGTTACATATTATATATAAAACAGCGGATTTGGATCAAAAACTGAACATAATTTTAGGTTAGGCCTACAACAATGAACCAAAACACGTTTATTTGCAAACGATTGGGCTAATTTAGAATAATTTTTTTACAATTTTTCACATCTATCAGTTTTTTTAGATTAAGCAAAAACAAACAAAAGGTTACTGTATTATCTTAAACGGTTTACAAGCTATAAATCTAAATTTGTGTAGTATGTTCTTAAGTGGCATAAAAACCATTTTGCAATTCGATCACTTAAATCAATGTAATGAAATTGAATAACTATCCTTTAAATTAAATCAAGCAATAACGAAGCATTGCTGGGTTCACTAGTATGAAAATAATTTTGTAATTGCTATCGTCATGCAATGAAGCAATATTTTTAGAAAAGATGTAAAATTTCAATACATTTTAAAATACAAAAGAATTTAAATAAATAGTTAAATAAAACCAACTTTGTAAGTTTATAAAAAGTGGGTAATTTAATTAGGTGATAAAAGTACATATAATAATAAAAATTGTAATTGTTATTTTCATGCAATGAAGAAATATTGTATTTATTATATAGTGCTCGCGTTGGTTAAATAGAAAACTTAAGTATCAGAAATTCATATTCAGCAACTTTTGAATAAGCATTCACTCGAAGTTGTGACTTTTATGTTCTTGAAATTAATATACACTCGCTGGCTTGAAGACAACTTTTAGTAAAGTACTTTTGGGCAAAGTAAAGTATTCTTCTTTAACACCGTGCCAGTGATACAGTGTATCCACTAAATAAATATAACTAACCATGACTTTCAATTAAAAATAGACATTTTGAGAAAATACCTGTATTGGGATTAGTTAACTATGATAGAGCAATGAATTTAATTTTAATTTAAGTATAAAAAGATAGTATAATAGTCTTTTGTCTCTATTCTGTAATAGCGACGTGACGGTTCAACAGACAATAGAATTTATTCAAAACTTACTTAAGGAAATTTACAATGAACAATATTGATGTTGCTCGTACAATGAGAACTTGACACACTGAGTGTAGTGATAAACTACTTTAGCAGATGTATTATAATACTGCTATGTAGAACATGTATAAAGTATTTATATAATAGTTGCATCAGCAGCAAGACTGTTAGAAAAAATATATTTTTGTAAAACATATGCCGCACTTTTAAATTATAATAAATTTATATTGTTTGTTAAATTGTAGGAAAAGTGTTGAAATTCATATTGAGAAGATTATATATTGTCCGTCATAATGAAATTAAATAATAAAATTTAACTTGTTTTGCTTACATACCCAACCTGTTTAACAAACACAATTTAAACAAATAAATGAATAAAATGTATGCTATTATATTCGAGCTAAGGTTGCATATAATGAATAACCAATAAAACAATAAAATAAAATAAAATTTGCCTCATAAGTACTACATTTATTTACTGTGTTTATTTTTAGTTGGGTACTTTCAATATAAGAATTCAAGGTTAACCCCTACAATCTATAATAATAATACACAGATTTAAAGCAAACTAAAGTTAAAAACCACTTAATTATACATTTTTGTGATAACCTATAAAAGTAATTTTCAAAATGATCGGCAAAATATTAGTTTTTCTTTTAAGTTGTATGTTAATGTAAATTTTTATTAAACATTTTTTTATCAACAGTTTAGTTTTTTATATCTTGAAAAATAGAAGAAAATATTATTATCTAATTAACTTTAATTATTTTCATTAGATCCTGTGTGTGTTTTTCTATGAAGTTTCAGTATTTTTACTACCGATATTAGTGGATGTGTTTCAAATTAATGCCTCAAATTTCTGTTTAAATTTTACTTTATCTCATGGAAAATCATGTCTTTATTTATGCAATTTAACATACAAATAAAATACATATTTATAACAAACACCAAAAACGCTTGCATCACAAAAGTAATTAATTTTTTTTTATAAAACTTATTTCTTTACTAAACTTGAAACTGGATAGTATAATTTTTTTACTACCTAAAACAGAATCATTTATATTACGTTTATAATTGGATGCATAAAATAAATACTTTAGCTATATTCAGTCTTTTGTAAAACCACTATAAACAAACCAGGAATAAAACAAATTTCAGCCGTCAAAATGATTAAGTTTTGCATATAATGTATGATAATATACCTTACCGTAAATGAGAAACATAGATGATGGATGTACGGAGAACGAACGCATTCGTGAACCAAATCTCCTTCTTCGACTATAATACATTTATTTTATTTAACTTTATAAAATCAGTCTTATTGCAGGGTATAATTTTAATTATATTCAGAACGTTAAGATAATTTTCAAGTGTATAGTGGCATTATGTGTAACATCTAATCAAAATATGTAAGAAATTAATAAATTCTATAAAAAACAAACATTATTTTTTAAACTTAACCAAGAATTTAACCTTATTGTTTAAAGTTATTGCCAAGTTGATTGAATGAATAAACGTAAAATGTTTAACTTAGTATATTATATTATATTTAGTATAATTATTTAATTTAATATAATTTTTAAATTAGTAAAGTAGACATTATAAAACTGTAATGTACCTTGTACCTAGTTTTTACAGAGGATAGGTAATAATAATAATAATAAGAGGTTTTTAATCATAATATAAATTATTTATGTTTTAGGCATTAAGATATAATAAAATATAAGAAAAAATATAAATATGAATGAATTATGATGCCGTTCACCTAAGAAAATTTTAAAAGTTTAACATTGAACCATTTATTTACTCGGAAGGTTAGGAAATTGTTTTGGAAAAATTAGTTTCTTTATTTATTATCATGTAAATTACAAAAACTTTCTCGCAGAGCGAGTAAAAATATTCTAAACCTCATAACCTAGTGTAGCATCTAAATTTAGGTCCAAGGTAATAATCCAAACCTAACTAGGCCATACAATATATTGTTTGAATTCTTTTAAAACGAGTTTGACAATACTCTATTTTTAAATAATAGTAGTCCATCCGTTGAAAAAAACCGTTATAATAATAAATTATAAATAAAAAATATTTAGTTAATGAGTTGGACTTGCAACTTAGGAAATATTTTTTTTACAATTCCATTAAAAAAAGTAATTTCATTATTTATAGTAGCGCAATATCTTAGGGAAAAACAAAATCAATCTGCGGAAGAACACCGATTATTCTTATAGTAAAATATATATATAATTATTCTGTTGTAGAATTTAAGTTGTTGTTGCTTTGTAAATAACTTCAAAAAACAACTTTATATTTTTTATTCTACCTAGCACGTAGCGAAACACGCAATTTTCGTGGTTTTATTTCTTTATGTAATGTTTCACAAAATACCGTTGAATTATATACTTTATAATTATTTAATAAATTTATCATACAAAATATTGTTTTACTACTGAAAATATTAGGCCGTTTTAAATCCTATTTTACTTGACTAATAGTATTTTAAAATACACATGATTGTGCGTGATTAGTTTTATATGATTAAAAATTTTAAAACTAATAGTTTTTATGTTGTTTAAATGTCTATCCTGCAGAGTTTTACCTTTATCATTACTACACATTGTGGAAATAAAGCACTTACACAAAATAAATCTGTAAAATAGCTAACAGTTCTCTGTGTACATTCTAATATTAAATTACATTACTGCAATGTAGTGTTATTACCTTATGTACACAAATTCTCCTTATTCAACTAAACTTTTGTCAGCTTTTAATCTATCTTAATTCATTTAAATATTGATTAATTGCTTTATTAATTTTCGCTTGATTTAAATTTCTGGGTGTTGAATGATCTCTTCTGTCAATCATTAAGTTTACTGAAATGGGATATTGCAAAGGATTGGGGGTAGGCTCCCTAATTTGCATAACCTTCTGGAGTGTGCGCCGTTTAGACAACACCTTCGGGAGTTGTTGCATGTTGGCCTTCTTCAATATGATCTAACATCTATAAGTGCATATTTATGTCATTGATCACGGGTTTGCCAAAATAAATATTATGTCAACTCACAATGATGAATAGAATCGAGAGTATAATCCGCATTTTAAATAGTAAATACAGTCCTTCTTTTAAAAATTAAGCAATAAAAAATATTCATAATTTTTTTAAGTAAACTAAGATTTTTTGTAAAAAAAAACAACATTCATAGAAAACATACAAACAAAATTCGTACTACCTTGTA
>JAGFPH010002028.1:9002-21141 GCA_018207615.1 Philaenus spumarius
TTCAGTAAACTACAACAAAAACATCAGTGCAGTGAAGAGCTTTTTACACTATTCCTGATTCAGTAAACTACAACAAAAGCATCAGTGCAGTGAAGAGCATTTTACACTATTCCTGATTCAGTAAACTACAACAAAAGCATCAGTGCAGTGATGAGTACTTTACATATGTTGTGTGAAAATGAATTGGTTTATGAAGAAGGGAATAACATTCCTTATAACGTTCAAGACTTATCACTTCTTTAGTCTTATCACAGAATGTGTGTCCCATCATCTCTGTTCCTTAAATTGATTTTAAAGGAGATGCTGAAATGATGGGTCACACATTCCGTGGTGGATCGAAAAATCTAGCAGAAGGTGCATCACCAAGTTGAAAGCAGATTTCTTCAAGTGAAAATAAAAGATATGAGGAAATGGCTAAAGCCTGGAAAGCAGAAGAAAGAGGTGATGCTGCTACCAAATACTCGTCTAAAGTTAAATAACCTTCCTATTAAAAAAGAATGTACATAAAATGTTCTACAAATTTCATTCCATAAGTTATTTTCTCCGACGAACCGTTCGGGCTCAAGCGCCAGTTGAAAATAGGCGTATTTCGGCTGTCTCCGCAAAAACCCACATTTCCACTCCAAAGCTCTAATTTATTATTAAAGGCTGTCACTTAGTGAATTCCTCCTACTTTTAAGCTGAATACAATATGGTTTCAATTATTATGTCATCTAAAGTAGGTAATAAAACAATATATAATATAAACTAAAAAACAAATTTAATATATCACGTTTTTAAAACATACTAAATCTGTATAAATCTGCATGGCTAGGGGAAATTATTGTATACTTTTTAGTCAGTTTTAAAAACTTTGTATATTAAATTATTTTAAATTCAATAATATTTTATGCTTTTTAGTCTTCAGTTGGGAGTTATATTCAAAGTATCAAATCTCTAGCTCATTGAGAACTTAGATCAAAATCGAATAGACAAACAAACGACAGACAGACAAGAATGTGAGTTAATAAAAACGTGGAAATAAAAACCTTTTCAAAACCACATTATATTACATTTTTTTGCTTGCAAATGTAATTCTGTCTTTATCGTCTTTTGATTTTACTTATTAACTCCCGGCCTCTCCAAATGATTTTATAACTGCCCGTCTGGTTTAAAAGGCCCTTTTCTTTCCATTTGATTCCTTCACACACGAGCCAAGGCCAAGTACTTGTACAAGGCGTTTGCACCGACCGAACATTCGGACTTGAAAGAGCCAAATATGTCATCGACGGAGGGTTTTTGTTACAACGGGTCAAATAGCACTACTCCCAGACGTATTCAGAAATGTGCTGCAACTATGTATCATATGTGAAGGCAAACTACTAATCAAATGCCGTAGTCATTTTCGATGGCTACCCTGATAAAGATTGTGAAAGCACCAAACGACTAGAATGATTGAGAAGAGCGCAAAGAAAACAATCTGCTGCAATATCGTTTACAGAATCGATGGTGCCCTCTGTCTCGCAGGAGAGTTTCCTTGCAAACTCCAAAAACAAGAGCCGGTTGATATTTATGCTAATGGAAAAATGTTATGACCCAAATTTGATTTACAGCAAGCTGTGGAGGACGATGTTATTCTAATTAAGTATCACAACTGCTCTTTTGTTGGCCCCGTCAAATAAACATGTGGCAGTGGTGGGGCTAGATGTAGACCTTTTGGTGATTTTGATTGACCTGTGTAGCCCTGATATACAGAATGTTTTCTTTTTTAAACCGGGAAGAGGAAAAGTTCTTTTTCAAACACTCTACAATCCTCATCTTACCGCCAAAAAAACCCAATCAGACCATATATTGTTCCTGCACGCGATGAGTGGTTGTGACACCACTTCTGCTTTATTTAATCAGGGGAAACTGAAATTTTTCAAAAGTCCTGCAGAAGAGCGATAACTTGCAACCAGTCATTGGTGCTTTCAAAGACTCTCATGCGCACCAGGACGAGATTGCCGAAGCTGGAAACGTGTTTCTCAAGGCTCTCTATAGGAAAAGACATGAGACTAGCCTGAACGATTTGAGATACAGGCAATAGGTATCTTCATAGTACAAAAATAAAACCAACATTGCCTCACTACCTCCCACTGAAGATGCAGCACGACAAAATTCATCGAGAGTTTACTTTCAAGTGCAGCAGTGGTAATCAGGTTAAACCACACTCGACGAGCAACAAAGAGACTCAAACTAGTGGGGGTGGAAAAAATAAGGAATAGTCTCGTGCCAGTGCCAACCACTTTAAACCCTGCACCGGACTCAATACTACAACACATTTCTTGTAAATGTAAAAAAGGCTGCCAACGCAATAATTGTGGATGCAGGAAGGCAGGCTTCCATTGCTCCCCGATCTGCACAACTTGCGAAGCGCTATATGTGAAAACGTCGAGACCTCGGAAGACAGCATTGACATGGATGACGAAGAGGCAGAAAAATACCCTAGGCCTAATTCATGTTTTTAATGTGTTTTTTGAAAAAGTGTTTTAATGTGTTTCGTGACATGTTTTTGTGATTTTTGTTTTGTGTATTAACTTTAATGTTTTGACGACCTCATGAAGGGAATTATTTTTATTTATTTCTGTGATCTGAAGATGGGTACATAGGTTAGCTGAAACCGCGGTAGTCACAAAGTGATTTTAGGATTGGATAAGACAAAAAAGCAGTTATTGTACCTATTTAATTTATTGATAAAATTTTCCAATCCGTGGGCTACATATTGAAAAAAAAAATACACTTACACAATGTGGAAGGTATGTCGAATCTTCCAATATATTATGTAATAATTAATTTAAATTGTGAACTAAGCAGTTTATTGGTTTACGGATAGTTTATTAATTCTTTCCATAAATTATTTTTTGATAAAGAATTAATGCATTCTTCAGAACGCAGTATAGAATTCGTGGTTCTGATAAAAAGAAATATTAGTTACTTCAACTACTTATAATTACAATGAATTCTTAAACCTAAAATTGGAGTTTAATTATTTTAGACTTCTAATTTCTGTACTTCTTACTCTGCTTTGTGTCACAGCCTCTTAGATCTTCCATTTTACTATATTTTATGATTTAATTTTACAGGAGGTTGCCTTTGCATCAGAAACTTAGAACTGGTTAGAAATAAAACACATTTTTTCAAGGCAATTAAATAGTTGGTTTCACACTCTTATGAGTTTTGTATCGTTAGTATGTATTTTAAATATTGTATTATAACAGACTAGATCCAGACTAGTTTTGTAGCCTAGCTATCATGCTGCTCTCTGCAGAAAAACACCACGCCATAGTAGCAGCGCTAGTAGCGTGTGATAAGATCGCAGATACGCAGTAAGTATAGGCGCCCATATGATATTTTTTAGTGGGGGGGACCTAGTCCGGAGTATGGGGCTTAACAGGTTCACTGCTAAGGACGCACATGTGAGCTTGTCACTGAACACTATGAGAACCGGCTGACGCACAGGGCATTGCACGCCAACCCTCATATTAGGAGTATTTTCAATACACAGTGCATTGCGTGCTTCGCACGCCAACCCCCATATTGAGAGTATTTTCAATACACAGTGCATTGCAGCTCATGCTTGAACTCTTGTAAAAAATAAAATTAATATGTAATATCAAACGGCACATAACACTTAAAACATATTTTAGTGCTAATCTCTTTAAAGAAAAATACCTGACTATAATTAATATTAGGGATGGGTCGATTCTCGTTTCCAAAAGTCGATTCCGCCGATTCTCAGCACTGGAATCGGCATCGAGTCAATTCCGATTCCATCGATTCCAGCCCGGGCAACACCATTTTCTGCAAATACGTTCGATACGCCGATTACCACAGCCCCGGTTTTTATTTTCTCGTTATAATTAGTCGTTACATCCCATTTCATTCCAATACGAAGTATTCGGAGAATCTACACTGCACCAAAGTAATAGAGTAGTTGAAGTAGCCGTACCGTTACTTCTAGCCGTTAGTAGCGATTACTTTGTAAGTTTGCAAACTAGGGATGGGTCGATAACGATACCTATCAACAAAAAACGGAATGTTCATGGACGAAATTAACGCCCGAACACAATTAGCAGTAATTTCATGAAATATGGATGTTAAAATATAGGTTTTCACAAAAGATGATGAAACCCGAATACAATTAGGCAAAATGTATGAAATATCAGTTAAAAAACATAATTTAAGTACCACAGTGAATGTCCGCAAAAATATCGATGCCCAAATACAATTTGTGCCAAATTTATGCCGTTGGTAAAATATTATTTAAAATAAAATGACGAATGTCGTCAAAAAAAATACGATGTCGAATATTATTAGCGCTAATTTTATAAAACACCGGCGTAAACCTTAATTTAAATTATAACGGCTAAGGTCCGTGAAAATGTAATTTAGATGATAGTTGTAAAATTCGGAAAAAGTGGAAATTAAATGTAGCTATTTTCGGGAATGAATAACAAGTAAAACAAAGGCATTCCGTCGGGACTCCTAAAAAAATCATAAATCACGGGATATGTAAGTCTTAAAAATGTCCAAAATGTTTTACCCGACCTAAAACAAATAGCATTATTACTTTAAACTTTCGTTACTGATCTATAAAATGTGTTAGTTTTCGTCACAGTAGACACCCTAATTCTATAAATAGACACAATAAGAAATGGGTCCAATACACACGAATAAGTGGTTGGCCCTGGCCTTGAGCCTACCTGACTTGATTTCTTATGTACAAATAACAGCCTACGCATAACAATGGCCTAAACATTTTACTGGGGAAAATGTCTACATACATCAAATTAAGAATGTTTTGCATTTTTCCCTATGTAAATTTTAAGTCGATTCATACATCTTACAAAATTTTCCGATTGCTTCAAAAGATACTTTGGGCCAAGTTAGTATCGTTCCTCAAAGGATATTGGTTTGCTTTAACAAACACAAAAACTAAAGGGGGGGGGGACTTTAAAAACGCCTGGTATTTCCATTGACCAAATCAATCAGCTGTTTACATAAAATTGATGTTTATTCTTATTTGTAAAATAAGCTGGAGGACGGTAAAATCAGCTGTTTACTTCAAACTGATACGTTTATTTTTATTTGTAAAATCAGCTGGAAACGATAAATTTACTGATCCCTACACAGTTGATTTTACAGTATTGTGTACGGAAAATAAGGCCTTGCATGTCTGTGTTTTCTACGTCTATGTGCACAGGTATAGAAAACAGTCTTTTCGGTGCAGTATAAGGAAAAAAAATGTATACACTTTTTAATGAATCCAAATCGGCCGCTTTATGTAAGTTCCTCTTAGTTCAATAACAATATTAACAAATAACATTAAACCAAGTCAAAAAACCATGCAGTTAAAATTAAATAACAATGTTTACTTCCCTTTACAATTATGGTAATTGGAGGAATCGAGAATCGGGAATCGATTTCTTGGAATCGGAATTGATAAATTTGAGAATCGACCCATCCCTAATTAATATATACATATTTTCCTTTCCCTCGGAGCTAGGGGTGGGGGGGGGTTTTGCCCCAATCTGCCCATAAGTATTGGACGCCCATGGCAGTAAGATCGCTTGTCCAATTATCCATTTTATAATCTGTTATGTATTGCCAAACAATCGATTGATTTTAATGATCGAATAAAAGTATACAGTCGATTATCTGATTTGATCATTTTATCTCTCGTACAGACTCTCGTATTTCTGAATTTCTGTCATTTGTTTTGCTTCCGAGTTCCGATTGAACTGGGTAGAAATAAAGCATTTTTTTTTCAGAGCAATAATTGGTTTCACGTAACCCTTATGAGTTTTGTGTTGTTAGTAGGTATTTTAAATACTATAAAACATAACATATATACTTATTTGTTAACTCTTAAACTGGCAATGCTATAGCTAAAATTGGCCAGCCCGTTTTTAGCGTTTTGCAAGCATATTTTTAAAAATTCGCCAAAAATAGTAAATGAACCCCAATCCAAAAGTGTACAACAGCTTTTTTGTAGAAGAACCTTCAAAGAATTCAAATATGCCACTAAAAATTAGTTTATTTTGAAATTGTAAAAGTTATTAGCTCAAGAAAAAAAAAATGTTCAGTAACGAAAGGAAAAAGTTCAACTTTAGGCCTACATAACAATTAGTAAACATTTTTTGTATTTTTTTCGTAAGCGTAAAAAAGTTTCGTAATTTAGTTCTAAATATAACTGTATAAAAACATTTATCAATTTCAAATTTTTTATTTTTAAAAAAACAGTTTTTATGTTTCAAGTACACTACTGGTAACAAACCTAGGCCTAGATTGTAACGTTATTTACTAATATATGCTTTGACCAAAAATGAAATATTATTATAACAAAGTGTAGAGGATAAATAAAAGAAAAGAACGGTATAATTGTCTTTCCTTAGTTCACAAAAGTGTTTGAGTTATTTTTATTTGAATAACAAAATGACATCAATCTAATGTCATTTTGCCGTCGCTAAAGGTCGGGCGATAAGCGTGCATTGTATAACGTGATAACAAGACAGAGCGGACGGTCACACCAGATCGCTCTAAATATAAACTTTGCACAGCTGTCTAGACAAATAAAAAACTGGTTATTTCTAGTTTTCTCCCCACCGTTGGAAAGATCAAACTGTTATCTACAAAATGGTGTAAATGAATCTGTCAATACATAAGGCGTTGCCTTCGCAAAATCGATTGACAAATGGCCTGTTTATTGGTTGAGAGACTGTCCAATCGCAAGGGTTTACAGTACCTCTTCAAACAAATATTAATTTTGCATTGACATATGATTTCAAGACACCAACAGAAAGATAAAATCATGACTAATCCAATGGGATCGTTATAATTGCCAAATAAATATTAGTGTAGGCGGTCTTTAACGTCTACGGAGTGGGAAATAACAGTACAATTGTATGTAGATTCGCGCACGCAAAGAGCTGTAGGCCGATGTGCATATTTTAAAACGATGATTACGTATATAAATATACGTTTTACGAAAAAGTTGTAAATACAAAAATTAAAGTTGAATTCATTTCCTTTCCAATGGTGCCAGTTTTATTACGATTGGATAATTTTAAGTGGGTTAAATTAGCGTTTATGCAAATATATGCAAATTTTTGCAAATGTGTCAAGTTGTTGCGTTCTGCGCCTGAGAGAAGGCCATGCATGGCCTTCTGCCAGTTCCAGGGTTAATGCCTAATGGCAAAACTTAAGTATCAATAAAACTAATATTTGTGAAACTGATTTTATTTTGTTAATAGTTTTTTCTTTTAAAAATAAAACCATATGCGTAATGAAAATTTTTATTTTTAGTGTAAGTTTTAGAGTATATATTAACATTTCTATTACAATAAACCATATTATATATATATATATATTAAATGGGAGTTTAATTGTTTTAGACTTCAAATTTCTGTACTTCTTACTCTGCTTTCTGTCACAGCCTCTTAGATCTTCCATTTTACTATATTTTATGATTTAATTTTACAGGAGGTTGCCTTTGAATGGGGTTCTGATAACGTCAAAGATGACTTGATATTCTCACTTTGTGTCATGAGGACGGACAAAGCAAAGATCTAATTAAATTGTTTTGCAATATACTTATGACCATCAATCGGAATGATATAAATCCCAGATAGTTTTGTCTTACTCCATTTATACTTATACTTACAGTAAAACTCCAATTATCCGAACTTCAACTATCCGAATCGCTTTCAGAATTTCAGAAAAAAAATTAAGAACGTGCGATTTGCAAAACAATGATTCTGTCTACGCGCGCTATTGCACATAGGCTTAAAATTGGCGTGCAATGCACCCAATGCATTGTGTGTTGAAAACACTCCCAATGTACGGGTTGGCGTGCAATGCACTGAGCGTCCTTAGCAGTGAACGTGTTGATTGTACTCAAACGTTAAAGTTATAAAACGTGTATATGCGACCGTAGGATGTGCGGACAGTTTACTCCAGTCGCGTAAACGCGAAACCAGTCTCAAAAAGGTTAAAATAGACCCTTAAAAAAACAATTATCCGAATTTTTGATTATCCAAATGGGGTCCGGTCAAAATTGATTCGGATAACTGGAGTTCTACTGTAATTGTTTTACAACACTTTTTCATTTTACTTTATATATGTATATACCTATTATTGTCATCATTATTAAAAATGTATGCATTAAATGTTTGGAGTTTCATGAAGAACTTAACTCTACTTATATTAAATTGTATTATTGTTATTTTTATGAAAAGCATATGTTTCTATACAGGTTGCTGTTCTACGAAATGGTGGAAATAAACTTGTTAGTCAGTTATTCTCTGATTCATCGAAAAATCTACATTTGTCCGCAACAATGGCTCCCGCAAAGAAAATGAAAATGGCAGTTAGTTCTCCAAGAACCGCTTCCACAATGGGCCCTGCATCCAAACATAAAAAAACTGTAAGCTTTAAAACTGATAAAAATTTATAATTTTCTATTTTGTTTTTTTCTACCGTTCACTGTTATGTGTGTTTATTGCAAGATAACATTAATATTAATTGATACACACAATCTAACTTATAAAGTTGATAGTGGATTTGAAGTAATGAAGCATCTTTAAATTTATAGAATAAAACAAAATGTACATTCTGTGAAAAATTTTTTTTGGAGAAACGGGTTATGTTATTATTGCTTTAACCCTTTTAGTGCCAGTCCCAATATGCAAGATTCGTCTAAAAGTGCCAAGCCGATTTTTATAGTGCTTTTATATAACCTTTAATAACTTATAAACTATTCATGCTATACTAATAACATTTTTAACTCGCCCAAAAAAGACTATACTGATGCAGATTCTCAGATTGAAACTGGTCAACTTTTATTACACAAATTTAAAAAAATCTCAAACAGCTGGTTTTAAAACTAAAATTTTGTAAAAACTGAGTTTGTAGTGCCATAACACTATTTGAATTATTCACTATCATATTAAAGCATAATTATTATTGAAGAAGAATATATTTTATACATTATTAGAAAAATCATAAAAATCCACCAAAACACAAAAATACATTTAAAAAAAAAAAAGTTTGTGTCACACACCTTTTTTTTCAAAAAACACAATTAGTCAAAAATAGTAACTATTTACACTACAGTAATTAAAATTAAATATCCAGTCACTACCATTTTTATCTTTAATTTATAATTCAGAAGAATACATTTTTTATAATTTAGTAAACAAATTTCATAAAAATCACAAAAAACGAACAAATATACTGAAAGTTCAAGTTAATTTTCCGCACTTTGTAGTAAAAGAAAATTATTAGGCTTACAATATGTATAATAAGATATTAACTATTTACATGATACTAAACTGAGGATTGAAAAGCTATGGATAGATTTTAAATAAAACAAAGAACTGAAGTAAACACTCTAGGCCTAAATAGTGTATAGTAAAAAAAGCGTGTAGTTTAGCTAGGCCTAGCCTACAGTAAATATCACTAAAGAAAAACGAATTATGAATATATTAAACTAAATGAACAAAACAAGTTCATTAAAATAAAACACAATGCCAAAAAACACAAGTTTATTGCCCTAAAATGTATAAAAATACAATAAACACAACCATAACAATGTTAGCACACTTCAACTCAACTGCGTTAGAACTTACGTCTGCTAGACCGGAACAGCTGTTCATTAAATTGATAGTATTTCAACTATATACTGTCCAAATAAGATGATTTTTACATCAAATTAAAGCTAAAAGATTGCTTTATACAACAACTAAGAAATGCCAACACCATCTGTTAGAATTTATAGGAACTATATGCACAAATATGAAATGCGCAAATATAATACTAGCTGAATACCCGTGCTTCGCTACAGGGAATTTTTTTTTCATCACTGTGATTCATAATTAATTATAATATTTTTCTCTTGATTTCTTTCATCTATTATTTCACGAAAGTGAATTATAACATGTATTTTCAATTATTTTGTATTTATTGTTCACTGGGTGCCCGTCAATCGTCGTCGTCACGGTATGTGTGCCAAATAAATTAAATCAATAAAAAAATCAGAGCGAAAAGATTCTTCTTTTTCAATCGCTAAATCTACATACTGGTAAATCACAGTCTTAGCTAGACGTTTGCAGTTCACGTAGATAGTCTTTAATTTGCAATTGTATAGACCGATTGTTTTGATCAGCTTACGTTTAAAATATTTTCTTAAAATTAATAATTGCCAAATTTCAGCTCTCTAGCTTTAAGGAAAGAATATCAATTAATATTTATTGTTTTTAGGGATTGTTATTACGTTTTCAACCCCTAGCGGCACGTAACAAAATGTAAAAGTTGTTTATTTTATATGTATTTTGTAAGAAATAAATGTACAAAATTTCAGCTTTCTTGACTTTAAGGAAAGTATCAAAATAAATATTTATTGTTTTTAGGAGTTGTTATCACATTTTCAAAACCTATAACAGCAAGTAACAAAATATAAAACTCATTTACTTTTTATATGTGTTTTGTAAGAAATAAATGTACAAAATTTCAGCTTTAAGGAAAGTAAAGAAACAACATTTATTGTCTTAGGGGATGTTTTAACCATTAAAGGCCAAATATTTTAATATGTTATCTTAGTGCACTTCTAGCGCCTATGAGCAACATGTTTACCAAATATTTCACGTTCCTTGGCGGTATTAAATTAATATTTATAGATTTAGGGGTTGTTACTAAATTCCACAACGTGATAAAACGTAAAACTGGTTTCTTATTTTTAAATTCCTTAATTTATTAAGGCTTTATTCTCTAGCTTTAAGGAAAGTATAACAATCAACATTTTTACTACATTTTCACCAGTTAGCAGCACGCGACAAAATGTCAATCTATGATACTTTTTTATGTATGTTGTAAGAAATAAATGTACCAATTTTCAGTTTAATAATTTTAAGGAAAATATAGTAGTACATTTTTATTGTTTTAGGGGTTGTTATCAGATTTTCACCCCTTAGCAGCACTCGACAAAATGCAAATCTAGTTTACTTTTTCTGTGTATCTTGTACAAAATGTCAGCTTTCTAGCTGCTTTAATGAAAGTAGTTTACCTTATACAGTAGTCTGAGCAATTCTTGATATTTTTGTAGTTACATTACAGCGCTGTTTCGCCGTTCACAGCCGGCTTCGTCAGGTGTAGGACTCAACACTTAAATAAAACAATACACAATAACACTGAACACACACGATAACACGACACAAAAATACAAAGTTTTATCGGATAACTTCTCGTCAAATGTTTCATGAAATAAATATTTCCGTGGCCACGGCATAGTTACTGTGCTTCCGAACGGGAACTGAAGAAAAAATTGCTTGTGAATTGGTAATAGGTCAGCTGTATTTGTTTGTTTAGAGATTAAGTCATAGATGGGGTTAGCTGCAAAGCTCAATTTGTCATTCACGAGTACGTTAGGGTTTTCCTTCTGGGAAATATAAATGCTATATTCCTCCAATACGTTGAGACGACGGCCTTTCCTTTCTTTATGGATAATGGTCATGTTAGTGTTTATATCAGTGTAGGTGTGGTTAGTGTCAATCAAATGTTCGGCATAACTAGATCTGATTCTGGAGAGGGGGTTTTTATGAGTAGGCAAATGTTGTTTAAATCTTTTCGCAAAAGATCTGCCGGTTTGGCCTATGTAAATTTTATCGCAGTCGTTACATTCAAGCCTGTAAACACCATTATCCATAAATATTTTAAATATTTTAAAATCCTTTCTTAGTGCGCCTCTAGTACCTATGAGCAATATGTGTACCGAATTTCAAGTTCCTAGGTGGTATAGTTTTTGAGATACTGTGATCAGTCAGTCAGTCAGTCAGTCAGTCAGTGAGTGAGTGAGTGAGTGAGTGAGTGGGTTTTGGATTTTATATATAGATAGATATAAATATGTATATGATATTAAGATGTATTTAATTTTAATTTTATTTGATGCTCAATGTATATACACAGTTATTTAATAGTTTTACTTTATGTCTATATTTTATTACTGCATTTAATTAACAAAAAAAACTGTTTGGCCACTTTATGGTGATGATTATTGTGTACAGTAGTAAGTAAGAGGTTTTTATAGAACTCATCAATCATTAATCAATGTAAATTTATTTCCGTA
>JAGFPH010002028.1:25854-49231 GCA_018207615.1 Philaenus spumarius
TTCTATGAATTTTGTTCCTTGTTCCGGTAACTATACCAAAAATACCTCAAAGTAAGAGTTTATATGTCATTATTGTTTAGTGTTTTGCAGGATTAGTTATAGATACTTTAAATTGTTTTAGTAAAAAGTAATACAATGATAAGATTTTTTTGTTTTTAAAACTATTTTAGATGGCTGTATATGGACTTTTTCAACCGATACCGTGTTCTTTGTCGATCTTCGGACATAAAACGAGAAGACCCAAAATTAACATGCGAACGCATTCTTAGCAATGTCATCAAGGTCAGTTATATCATTTTAAGGTATTATAATTCTTAAAAGTACATCGTAATCTAGATAGAAATGTGCATCGACTGGCAGATATAATTGTTTATGTGTTCACGCATTATGGAATATTCATAGATGTGAAAGTATACTGTAGTAACTGTATTAATCTACATATAGTCAAACTTTTATTTAATGAAATTCATTATCCAGATGAAAAATTCCTTATTGGAAAGCATTTGTTAGGGAGGTTACTTCCCCCAACCCAATTTATACTGTGTATCGAATACAGATATTTTAAATTATATAATTTAAATTCAGCAGTGGGCGCCGAACCTTTGAGCGTCGGTCCATAGACTTTTGCTTTAAAGAATATTAAGATTGCACCAATCGAACACTTATTATGTCCTACTATGGACGTATTTATCCTCATTTAAAATATGGAGTTTTCTTTTGGGTTGACTCTTTACTGAATGAGGTTAGTAGAGTGTTACGTTTACAGAAAAAAGCATTAAGAATTATAGTAGGTCTACAATTCCACATTTAGGTCTACATTTAGAATTGCATCCTGTAAAGCGTTTAAAAATTTACATCCATGTTTATATATTTTTTAAACTATAATCCATTGTTGGAAAAAGGGTGAAACATTGCGCAACATGGATGTTCATAGTTATAACACAAGAAGTTCTAACTTTTTAAGACGTCAGCCTTATAGGCTAAATATTGTGAGAAAACTTCCTTCTTATGCAGGTTTTGAATTTATTAACAAACTTCCAGATTACTTACGACTGGAAGTAAATTTCATAAAATTAAAAAAAATAACTTCTGTCGGCAAAGTCCTTTTACTTGGTGCGCGAATTCATCCACCATAAGTTTTAATTTGATTTTTTGGGGTGAGTTTTGTCTATAATGTTGTAAAATACAATTTTGTTTAGTAGTGGCTGTGTTACATTTTAGAGTAATGGTTAATGTCAGTTGTTTGTTGTTATACCTTTGTATATGGATGTTCTATTGTAATTTGTTCAAGCAAACTTTGTTTAACCCTGGATATAGAAATGAAATGAAATTATGATTATTGTATTTTGACTTGAAATATGCTAGGGTTGTTTTAAGCTTTTGCTGATGTTTGTAATTCAGGTTTTGTTGTTTTGAACCTGATATCAGTTTTAGTATTTTAATTGACTATTATTGTAATTTCATTATTTTTTAATTATTTATGTATATGCAGTGCTTGATTTATAAAAAAGGGGTTCCGGTACTGGGAACTAATGGGGATTGTGGAGGGTAAGCTGAACACATCTAAATTTAAACATAGTGCCCAAAGCTCGGAGGGGCTCGGTTGAGGTTAATGTAACACATTTAGAAAATTGAAACTAAATAAACGTAGTATGTTGTCACTAATTTATCCGAGTTTCTATATGTACTTGAAAAACTATGGGGGTAAATGTTATTTGAAAAATTTGTTATTAGAACTACAAAATTGGTTTGATGTAAGTGGACTTAAATTAAATTGCTCAAAAACTGAAATAATACAATTTCAAACAAAACAAAAATAGAAAACCATTTGATAGAGACATATTGTTTGATGGCAGTCTTGTGGGTGTTAGAGATAATGTAGAGTTTTTGGGTGTAAATATTGACCACACTTTAACATGGAGGCTACACATTGAAAAATTGAGCAAGAAATTAAGTTTGATTTGTTTTCAAATGTTCATTTTGAGAGATTCTGTAGACTTTAAAATTAGGTTAACTGTCTACCATGCTCGTTTTTCCTCTTTGATGCAGTATGGCATTGAATTTTGGGGAAATTCATCGAAGGCATTGACTATTTTTAGGATTCAAAAAATATATATTCGAACTATGATGTTTTTGAACATAAATTAGTATTTAAAAAATTAAAAATGTTGACACTATCGTCAATGTATATTTTTAAATGTCTTATTTTTGTGCATACACAGATAGATACTTTTTATGATGGCCAAACTGTTCATTGTTACAACACAAGGTTTAGAGAACAGCTCCAGTATCATAGGCTGAATGAAGTTGTATGAAAATACTCCTTTTTATATGGGCTTAAAACTTTACAATAAATTACCAAATCGGGCAAAAAGAGGCTTACGTGTAGAAAGTTTAAGGATACTGTAAAAAAAAATTTTAGTGGCAAAAGAATAATATAACGTAAATAAATTTTTTAATGGCCATTCATTGGAGTAGAGTGAATATTTTCTTAAATTTAGTACTTTGCTTATTTTTAAGCTGTAGTTTAGTTTAGTTTAGTGATAATTGACAAGCAACCTGTTCATTGACACATTTTATTTGTACTTATGTGAATGTTATGTTGTAATAATAAATAAATTTAAAAAATAAAGTGTAAATGGAACCGGGAAGACAACCCTTGACCTTTGCGTCCGGCTTTCTCTACTGTATGCGTAACTGATAAGCACCACTTTTCATGTACTGATAGGATAGCAATACCTCCCTCATTTTGTTCCTGATATTTGTTGCGATAGCACTCGGTTTGGCGTTTTTACAAATGCATCGCTCAAACGAAGACAAGAGGACACTCATAAACGTATGATTTGGTTTTGCGTTGTCTGTTAAAAATATTTTTTTTTTCAGGCTTCGGATAGATTTAAATATGGAAAAAATAAAATTTTCTTCAGAGCTGGACAAGTAGCTTACTTAGAACGATTGCGTTCGGATCGCATGCGACAATGCTGTATAATTATTCAGAAAATTACTCGTGGCTTCCTGTTAAGGAGGAGGTACTTAAAAGTACAACGATCCACTCGTACTCTACAGAGATTCACCCGGGGATTATTGGCTAGAAGGTAAGATTAAATAAGACACCTAAAATCATTACTTGGTGTTGAAGGTTATCTTTTCAGTTGTAAATTGTATTATTTTGCTTGGATACAAAGAAAAGTGACAATGTTTTGTGACCACCTTTTCAAATTTATTAATGTATAATTAAGGTATTAAGCAAATTTGAAAGAGTTTTGTTATTTTTACTAATAGTATGTAAGTGCTACTGATAATCATGGAACACAGTTATTAATTAACTGTTTACAAATTATAATATTAATGACATATCGTAGTATTAGTGAATACAATATATTTCTATATACACCGAACTAATTCTGACCAAACACTGTGCAGTTTAGCGGGAATTCAGAATAGGGGGATTTCATAAATAATATCAATGTATCCACTTGTTAAGGCATAAATTAAGTGCGGGGACAACTGCTAGTGTCTGTTCTATACAGCGTTGATCGGCTCGGAGGAAAGCGAGGAGGTGATGAAAGCTCAAATCACATGTAGACGTGGCAAATGCTCTTGACCTCGCTCTTGTGTAGGTTTACATCATCCGGGGTTATGTCCTTCCGTTGCGTTACGATTCAGTTTTCTTCTAAAAATAGAAGGGAAGGGATAGGTTGTTCGAACTGTCCGTTTTGTCATCCCGCAGTCTGTCCTTTAGTACCGCATTATCTTGAAAAGATCGAGAAAAAAATCCCTTCGAGATAACGAAAACGAAGGAGAAAAAGGATGTGGCAACACCACTACTAGTGCCTAGCTGTTGTATCTAATCTTTCTGAAGGACCCGGTGTCCGTTTCACCGGACGCTTGTTGCCGTAGCTTCCTTCCCGCAAAACGGATGGAAAACGTGAAGGAAACAAAATTAGCTTTCATTCCAATTGGTTTCAGGCGTTTTCATCAAGCTTAGGCTCTATGTATGTCTCTATTTAACTTATTTGTATAACAATAAATATACATTTCTTCACGAACGTCTTTTTAATTTCTCTTGTTTTTACGTTAAAAAAATTTGTGTTTTTTCTGAACGTTGTTTGGAATAGCTGGACTCTACTGAATTTATTATTTTTGATATTTTGGTAATTAACCTAGTATAACAGTATACCAATCAGGTTTATACTGGATGTTTATTGAAATTAATGTTTGCTATAGAGGGTACAAATGTTGAAGTATAAAGAAAGAAATCTCGTTCCACACCCACTAATCTAAACTTCTAATTGAAAGCTTGTACTGGCTTAAGTTAAAGCTCATTTAAAATATTGAATTTTGTTGAAAAACTGAAGTTTGCAGGAACTCGGTGAAGATTACTTCGATCGTAGGATAGAATTTTGTGAAAATATGTGTCTTCTAACTAATCACATATACTAAGCATCGTTTAGTAATTTTCCTTTCCCATGGAATTTTGTTTGGTTTGCATTTCCTCATGAATAGTAACTTAAAACTCTCCATGAGTTATTTGTTTACAACTGTTTTGTCCCGTACACCAACTGTTCTCACACAATGTATGGGAATTGTAACATAATCGTTTACACGTGTTTTTCTAGCATCCGTTGTAACATGATCAAACAATAGTTGTCTTCAGAGCAAATATTTTTTAAATACCAATGACTTTGGTTAAATGTTGGGAATTTCTTCATTGTGTTCATTATTAATATTATTATTTAAGTCTTTTGGAATATTAGTATTCACCAATATATCCCTGAAAACTTTGTTGTACATTTTGAAGGGCCTAAATTTTATGCATGAAAAAAATAAATATTTTTGAATACTGTCATTCTATGTTTGAAGTTATTATTTAGCAATGATGGCTCTTAAAATCTGTTATTAGTGATTACTCAGACATTTGCCACCATTTATGGGTTGAAATTAATGCACAACGTTTTAGGAATATTAATCACTTCCCGTCGTCACGTGACTAAAACTATGGGTACATAAGCCAAGAGCTCTAGGCCTATATGAAAGAAAGCTATAACTAATCTAATTTAACTAAAACTGTTCCAATAACCTTAAACAACCAACATAATGAATACCAGAACCAAGACTCAGAAATCAAAACAAGATTAAAGAACGCATTGAAAATAAAGCAAATGCCAGTGAATACAAACACATGGGTGTTCCGACCTTGGTTTTGTGTGTTTTTTATCTTGTTTTAACTTCTCAGTCCCAGTTCCGAATCAATATCACCCTCTATTTCCAAAAATATTACAGCTAATTTTTTTTAAATAAGTGGTGTACTTGTAACTTTACAGTAAAATTGAAGGGAATCCCATAGGCCTATAGAGGAGTCATCAGCTCCTTCCACTGATCCCCTCAAAATAAAAAAGACTATCCCCACTGAGGTATAAAACAAAAGAGATACATAAAGAACACAAAAGGATTCCCACTATGTAAATGCTTTGTGTTTTTATTATAATTTTTAGTTAAATTAGATTAGATTGTTTTGGGGTGGATTCTTGCATCGGAGTCTCCTTGGCAGTCGACCTTAGGTTTATTGTGCCCCCTTTTTTGCCATTAGTTGGTTGGAATCCTGTACCTCTCGTAAGGTTCAGGATTTTCCTGATCAAGTCGGTGTCTTCTTCCCCTGTTTGCTGGATTCCAAAGAGCATTCTACGCCTATGTTCCAGCATCCCACGATCAAAAATAACTTGTTTTGCAGACTCTTGGGTCTGTTCACTTAGTCGACAATTTGGTTTCTGTCGAACATGCCTAATATTGCTAGATGTTTTCTGAAGTGATCGTGTCCAGTAATGAGAGGGACAGCTCTTCTCAGCTGATGTCAGTGGGACTTGCTTGATGCTCAGTTCTATGATTAGTTGCTTGCTTTGTTAACACTTCTTGACAGCAGATTGTATGTAACCCTGAATGAGAGGGAAACTAGCAGTTGTTTGTTTTATTTTAGTAATGTTTTAATAACAGATGTTTGTTTATTCTTCAGGCGTGTCCGTTCAATTCGACAAAATAAGGCTGCAGTTACAATCCAAAGGTACTTTCGTGGATGGTCTCTGAGACGGAGATATCTATTGTTACTACATTTATCGATCCAACTGCAAGCTTTTTCAAGAGGACTTATGGCAAGGGTTAGATATGGAGTAATGAAACAATACCGATCAGTAAGCATTTATTTATCTACATCCGTCTTTATCAAATACTTAGTATTGTAATATATGCGAGTTTCAGGGTAATTATCAGTGAATTGACATCATTGCGTAAGGGTGTTTCTAAAGTAAATTTTGGACAAAATTAGGCTCAAAGTAGTTTATATCAAATGTTTTAATAAGCATATAATTTCATAGGGAGAATGCAGACAGTTCAAAATTTTTAAAGAATAAATCATGTTTTAATAGTTAAAATTAATTTAAAGAATGCAGACATAGAAAAACTTAAACTAAGAAAACTTAAAGTAAATTATGACGCAATAAGCCTATGACGTCATAAGAGATCAGCTTCGAACAAAAATATAGTTACTAAACTACTGATGCAAATAAGCCTCGATACAAAGTGTATAAAGTATAAATTATGTGATTGGTTGAGAACTTTGAAAATGAGATTGTTATAGAGATGTAAAGACGACGCTGATCGGTTATCAGCCGGCAACGAGCAGAAAGAAGGCAGTGGGGGAACCACGCCAAGTCAATTGAGCTTCAGACTTCAGACACTTAAGAACCATTGTGAACGGTGCTCACGTGAATTAGTATTTCACCATTATTAAGGTATGTGCTCGTACGAATTTGTGTTTAAAGTGAGGAGACAAACTTTACCTGCATTGTAAAGTTTGAAATTTGCGAATCGGCGAAATGGAACTTAATTCACAAGTATTAGAAAGTTGTTAGAAACTGATTACAGTGTGTGCAGAAAATGGCGCGTAATTGACAAAGTAGACAATCTAAAGTATTCGTAGAGGCTTATTTGTTACAAACTGTAAATAAGACTAAAGAGTGGACTAACATTAAATCGGACTACAAAGTGAAAATTGGTTTGTTGTTTTATTTTATTTTTGTAAAAGTGCACATAAAGACGAAAATAGTAAGTACCATACATTTCTAAGTCTGCATTCTAGATTTTGTTTGATATATATAATATGGTATGTTTTAATTAAATATTCATTGTGAGCGTATGCGTGTATGAATGAGGTTGAGAAAATTGCAAAATAAGGTTTGTTCGATGTTTTATGAAATTTATTGTTGCATGTTTGATTTGAAAATGAGGGAGTAAAACAGGTAATGTCAGTTATCAAGTCTTGCTGATTTAATTCCTTTCCCTTCCATAATAAGTACTTTCATGGTAATCGAACTCAGACTTAGCTTCAGTGTAGATTTAAGGTTAAAAAGAAATGTGCTTTCTAACATTGAGTAATACATCACGGATGGTTGCCGCAGTTGGTGGATTCGATTGTACAGTCTGCATGATCACGGATCATGGTGGATGTAGAATCGTCTCTGGCCTTCCCATTAGTCGGCATCCGTGAAGGTAGTACGCAGAAACATTGTATCTGTCGATGTGAAATAAAGACTTAGGCTGCAGCTGATTACTAAAGACAGTACTGTTGTCAGCTGCATAATATTTCTATTTGGAGGTTATGCTTGATTGTTTTGAATATTTTTTTTGTTAAAGTAAAGCAAGTAGAGATTATTAATAAAGATATAGAAGGTACTACAAATGGAAATACAAACGATATAAGTATTTATTTCACATAAATAATTTTTTAACTAAAATTTGACTTTTTAAATCTTCAAAATTACATTTTATTTTTATTTATTAATAAAATTAATTTATTTGTAACGACAGCATGTTACAGTATATGTAAAATACATTATATTAAAAACCAGTAAAACATAGTAGTCTTTGCCTATGTCTGCTAAATGTAGTGAATGATCATTACGCTCCATTTTAATTTGAAGTTGTTACTTAAAGTCTTTCACAAATATCTAAAATAGCCTGGCTACAGATGCTGAGAGTACAAAGGAATTCAAGTACAGTACAACCTGTCATATTCGGACTAATGTGGCGACCGGCATACACATATGGAAAATTCCGGATATAGCGAAGTCATTTATAAATAGTCAAAGGGCCCAAAACAATGAAAGCCATTATTGTTTAATACTATTTTTACATGTTTTAAGCGTTTTGAACTTGTATTTGCTGTACTACAATGTACATTATATAGGCTAACAAATTGACGTTTTGTACACAACCATAGACTATTGGTAATTAAATGTAAACAATGAAAGAAAACAGTTTACATTGTAAAAACACAATTTTAATTATTACAGTGCAGTAATTAAATAATTACAGTAATTAAATATCTAAAGTATTTAGGTACAGTACTGTACTTATAAACACACTAGCTTTAAAAAAATTACTGTTAGGCCTACAATTCGGCACAGGCCTTATAAATTAAGTTTTACTTACAGTGCCGTAAAGGATCGCTAATGGCTACATTAGTTGAAAAATGTTGTGAGTTTCGGGGAGAGAGTGATTGACCGTTTCAAGGTCGCAGCCCGCTAAGAATAGACTAGGCAAGGCGTGCAAACATTAGCTGCAACTTTCACTTTTCCACCCCATCCGCCACACAAACAAAATACGAAAGTTTGTTTGGAGATGCGTCCGGTTATGAGAGGGTCCGGATGTGACAGGTCGTACTGTATTCTTACTAATTCCTCAAAATCCAAGTAAATTTACTGGTATGTTCAAGTTTATATAGTAACATCATGATACATGTCAAATGCATTTGCAAAAACAATAAGTAAACCACATATATTTTCAAACCAGAATTTTACACCTGTGTGAATAAATGCTAGACAAAAATTTTCCAAAAGCATTTTCTCTACTTTCTGCATAGTAAACAAATAATATTTGTAGATAAAGTAATTAGTTGTTTAGGAAGCTAACTATTTTATTTCTCAATGGTTTCTAAGACCTTTGACAAAACAGACAACAATGCAACAGAGCAAATTATTATTAATGTGGGAATAATAATTTTGTGAAATTTGTTAAAGAAGTTTCACCGATAGATCATTAAACATCTTTAATTTTTAACTTTTTAAAATCAAAAGGTATTTAATTTATTTATCTTGCCATGTGTAAAGATAATGCCAAATAAGCTTGTTTTACAAAAACATACATTTTGGGCAACTGTGCATTTACTATGTAATTAGCGTAGTTTGCATAACCTTTTATAAAATGTACTATATTGGGTCATCAATTATTTTATCACCATTTTAAATTTTTTAAACAGGTACTTTCCTATTAAAGAGTTGCTCCTTTACAGTTCCTTAGTTTTATCTGTCAAGGAGTTGCTCCTTTACAGTTCCTTGGTTTTATCTGTCAAGGAGTTGCTCCTTTACAGTTCCTTGGATTTATCTGTCAAGGAGTTGCTCCTTTACAGTTCCTTGGATTTATCTGTCAAGGCGTTAGGTAAAATAAAACCTGAACACTAGGGATGTGTCGGTACCAATTTTTTTCGATTCTCGGTACCAGTACCATCGGTACCTAATATGATATAATATACAGGTGAGGCCATTTTAAGCACGAAATACACACACTGTCATTATATATATTAAATCTAAACGATATATTTACACTATATAGTATATATATATATATAAATATAAACGATATATTTACACCCTATTTATTAAAAAATATGACATTACTACATGAATGAATGTCGAATGTCGTTTTTCAAAGTGTTCCTGTGTTCCATTTGTTGAAACAGCAAGACAATCTCGATTCTCAACACCGGAACTGAACCTGCGCAGTGCTGCAATGCGCACTGTTTCATATTTACTATTTAGAGATGGGATGATGAAACAATAGGAAAATGGAATGTGTCTACGTTTTATAAACTTGTTTCGTGTTTCAGTGTACTACTGTAACAATAATTTAATTAACTTATAGTGTTGTCTCCCAATTAAAACTGACTCTAGTCTTTTACGCAGTAAATTTAAATCAAATCAAACATCACACTCTATAAATATATGTTGGTCACGATTACGAAATCTGAGTCGGCATTTTAATCTAAACAGCAGACGAAAATTTAATAACGGTAAGGCAACCTGTCTTGCCAACTTAATTGTGCTATGTCGCTTTACTTAAGTTGATTAATTTATTTGAGTGAATCGTTCTTGTATAATTAACTTCTCAAGATCGAACGAAATTATTAATATAGCAAATACATCAATGTCTGTATTCATTTGGTGTAAGGAATATGTTTTACTCCGATAAAGCTAGCAGACGAGACAGTGATTTCATAATTTTTACAAATGAAGTATAGGCCTAATATGTACTCGTCTCGTGACCTTACGTCTGCATACGTACATCAAACGTCTTACACTGTTTTTATTAACCAGATATAAAATTCTTAGTGGCGAAAATATATAAAATTATATTTGAGAAATTGGATAACGGAATAAAGAATTCCATCTTGCAATCGTATTTATTTTATTCAAGGATCACTGTCTTTACGTCTTTGCCGTCTACGAGTATATTTTAGAAGGCCGGCCCACCGGACACGGACAATAGATACTGTATTCATAAGTCGTACGTTTTACACTAAACACATGTTATATTTATATTCCTTTTCATTCAAAACTATGTTTATATAAGTCTTATTTTTAAATGTATTGGTTTATTTGTTGTATTTTAATAACATACGTCCAGCGGTATTAAATTAGTTTTAAGGACTATTTTTATTTTTTATAATAATTGGCAGCTCTTGGTACTGAGGTACCGGTACCGACTTTAAACCATCGGTTCCACAAGAACCGGTGGTACCGAGAATCGACACATCCCTACTGAACACAAAATATCACAACAAATACGTTTACTAACCTCAAACAAGTTTCAACGACAATGTCGCCATCCTCAGTGATGCACGGGCTACAGTAACCAAACTATAACTACATAGTTTAGTTATAGTTTGGTTACTATAGCCCGTGCATCACTGAGGATGGCTACATTGTCGTTGAAACACGTTTGAGGTTAGTAAATGTATTTGTTGTGAGATTTTGTATTCAGGTTTTATTTTGCCTAGTTACTTTCTCACAATTCAAGCTCAATAGTTATTTATGTCAAGTAGTTGTTCCTTTATTTTTACCATCAAGGAGTTCCTCCTTTACAGTTCCTTGGTTTCATCTGTCAAGAAGTTGCTCAGTTACAGTTTCTTGATTTTTAGCATCAAGGAGTTGCTCCATTACAGTTCCTTTATTTTTACCATCAAGGAGTTGCTCCTTTACAGTTCCTTGGTTTCATCTGTCAAGAAGTAGCTCAGTTACAGTTCTTTGATTTTTAGCATCAAGGAGTTGCTCCATTACAGTTCCTTTATTTTTACCATCAAGGAGTTGTTTCATTACAGTTCCTTTATTTTTACCATCAAGGAGTTGTTCCATTACAGTTCCTTTATTTTTACTATCAAGGAGTTGTTCCATTACAGTTCCTTTATTTTTACCATCAAGGAGTTGCTCATTTACAGTTCCTTTATTTTTACCATCAAGGAGTTGCTCCTTTACAGTTCCTTTATTTTTACCATCAAGGAGTTGCTCCTTTACAGTTCCTTTATTTTTACCATCAAGGAGTTGCTCCACTACAGTTCCTTTATTTTTACCATCATGGAGTTGCTCCTTTACAGTTCCTTTATTTTTACCATCAAGGAGTTGCTTCTTTACAGTTCCTTGATTTTAACTGTCAAGGAGTACTTCTTTATTTTTACCACCAAGGAGTTGCTCCTTTACAGTTCCTTAATTTTGAGTGTTTTTAAAAGACGGAATCCTTATAGGATCATTCATTTGTCCATCCGTCTGTCACATTCGATGTTCTCCGAATAAAAATATAACAATGAAACTTGGTATACTTAAAAAGCAAGTTAACCTTCTTTTATTCAGTAATCAGAATTCGAAAAATACATATTTTAAGATACTGTTGTGATGAGTATCGTTTGAAAAACATTTTTTAAACACATTAAAACTAAATTTTGTATGGAATTTTGTCATATGTAATTGAAGATATTTCTGAAAAGTTGCCTTAAAACCAATTCCATCCTATATTTCAGTTACTGAAGCAATTATTTTTAATAACCAGTGATATTAGAGGTGATATAGTTTAAAAGAATATAGTGAGTCCATAGTTTTAATTAAATAAATATTTGTACCTGTGTACACCGTCTGTGGTCTGTAGATCACCTCGTTAAGGCTACCGCGGTTACATAAAAACACTGTTTCCATCGGAGGTCGTCATCAAAGTATATAAAAAACCGTATAAAAACATACAACACAACAACACACAACACAACATTAATACTACATTTAAACATAACTTGAAATAACATGTGCGATGCATGCACTGGTCTGGTGTAAGTCATATTTGTAACTCATAGTGTAACTATTTGTTATTAGTCTGAGTCAAATAATTCTTTAATCTATAATAGTTTTAAACCAATTTTTTTCAGTTACAAGTATTCTGATTTGTATTGTTCCACTTTAGGCGGTTGTTCTTCAGAAATATGTTCGAGGCTTCCTGTGTCGAAAACGTTACGAAAGGGTTAAATGTAAAATTGTCATCGCACAAAATGCTGTACGCAGATTCCTCGCTCGAAGGTTGTTCAAACGTCTTAAACGCGAAGCAAAATCTGTGGAACACGTAAAGTCCCTTAACAAAGGCCTGGAAAATAAAATCATATCGCTCCAACAACGTATTGGCGTATTGGTAAGTGGTAGTTTTTAAAATGTTAAAAGCTTTACAATGATAATTATAAATTTATTAAGTACTGTAAAACCTCATTAATCCGGACCCCATTAACACGGACTTCGCTTAATCCGGACAGCCAGTTGACTGCAGGTTATAAAGATTACATTCAGTTAAATTTGGAATAAGCCATTCTAAACTAGTAGTCCACAGATGGACCTTTCATATTCACAGTGTAATACATTTTACTACATGTTTTATGAATTAACGTATTGTCTGTAGGCTATATACAACTAAACTCAAAATGCATGATCGTTTTCTATAAAGGGTGTTTGATTATGTACCTTTGTTCATATGTTTGACTATGTACTTTTGTTCATATTATTAAGGTTATTTGATTTAATCCGGACTTTCAATTATCCGGACGACTTAGAGCCCCAATTAGTCCGGATTAATGAGGTTTTACTGTTATAATAGTTTTTAAAGGAGTGTTCATATTCATGTAATGTTTTGCCTGTTTACAGTTCATAAATGATAAAATTATGTTTTGATTTTTTTTTATCTTAGTAAATACTACAACATTTTATTGAGTCTTGCTGACCTTGGTTTCACCAGCGATGGCATTGTCAAGGCAGCTTAACATAGACCAAGGAAAATATAGGAAACAGACATATATGCATTACAATAGAGAACAGTTACTTAGCTAACAAACAAAAGGAAAAGGAGTGGTGGGAGACCTATGGTCGTAGGGTAGACAATGGTTTCAGCAGAGTTATTACTCCTAATGACTCTAGTTTTCGAATCATTTAAAAACTTATTTAGTTCACAGTTTTTTACAATAATGTTAATTTTAATACAGTGGAGTCACGCTATTCCAAAAATCCAACAGAGTTCAGAAAAAATATAGATTTTTTAACATAAAAAGAGGAGAAATTGAAAAGACATTCGTGGAAAAACGTACATTTATTGTTATACAAATTAGTTAAATAGAGACATACATAGAGTCTTAAGATTGATGAAACCACCTGAAACCAAATTGGAATGAAAGCTGGTTTTGTTTCCTTCACGTTTTCCATCCCTTCTGCAGGAAGGAAGTTACCGTAACAGCATCCGATGAAAAGGAACCCGCTCCTTCAGAAAGAAGGAAGTATTGGGTACTGTTACGAAGTGAGATGAGGGTTATCTTTAATTTATATTTTAACTGTATTAGATGTAGAATTTTATTGGTAGCCTACTGTGCAACACGCGATTTGCCTACTGTTACACTGATTTAAATAAAAACCCGAACCACAAAACAAGGAGCAAAAACTATACCTAAAGAACTAAATTGTAAGTTAAGTTTAATACCTTACCCTTATGTACATTTCGATGACATGGTCATCATCCTCAGAGGGTTTTAACACTACTAAAGTATACATAAAATATTACAACCTATATATATATCTGTACACGCCCTCCCCCCACTCCTCCCAATACCGGTTAATCCAAGACCGACCTGGTGGGGGTGGGGGAAAAAGCATTTCCATTTTTCAGGCTGACAATGATATGTTATTAAATGCAGATAAAGGGCCTATTCCTAACTCGTCATTGTTTTCTTTACTTAGGACTGGATAGGAACCTTTAGCAATAGATAGTACTCTATTTATTATTGATAATATTTCTTAACCTTTATTTTATTTTTTAACTTTCAGTTATTTGTATTTTTTTAAAAAGACCTATATTATTTATATTTTGTTGATCTGTATTTGTTAACATTGGGTTTTAAGTTTATGTTATTTTATTTTATTAAGTATTTAATTTCTTTTGTTTTTTATTTATTTCATTAGGCCTATAGTTTTTTATTTTATTTTATTATTATTATTTTAATTTCTGTTTGACTGTTTATAGTTTTAGTAGACCAGTTTGTTATTTTTTGTATTTAATAGTTTTATAATTTATTGTTAAATTGGTTTTTATTGTTAATAATAGATACATGTTAGTAGATTTAATGTGGCTCCTCCCATTCCCCCACCCCCACCAGGTCGGTCTTGGATTAACCGGTATTGGGAGGAGTGGGGGGAGGGCGTGTACAGATATATATATAGGTTGTAATATTTTATGTATACTTTAGTAGTGTTAAAACCCTCTGAGGATGATGACCATGTCATCGAAATGTACATAAGGGTAAGGTATTAAACTTAACTTACAATTTAGTTCTTTAGTTATAGTTTTTGCTCCTTGTTTTGTGGTTCGGGTTTTTATTTAAATCAGTGTGATTTTGTCGCCACAGTGCTCTTTTATTTGTTTAATTGCCTACTGTTATCTGAAAAAAAACTGTTTATTGTTGCCTACTGTGCAACATTTTGTAGTAAGCCAACGACCAAGCTAGACGAGTAAAACTGAGTGGGGACAGAGATGTCAAATAGAGACGACTAAATTCTCAAACACGGATATCACTCAAATAAATAATTACTTTAATTATGAAACAAACAAAACTGATTCTACTTAGCTTGATGCTATAAAACTTTCCCCAAATATTCACAATAAATGTTCCCTCACCTTATTTTGTCCTCGTGGCTTCTTCCGGTCAGCTCGTCCTGCCCCGACGTACACCTGCACTCGTACCACCCAAAAAAGCCCTGTCTCGAATTTAGTCGCCTCTATTTAACATCTCCGTCACCACTCAGTTTTACTCGTCTAGCTCGGTCGTTGGCTTACTACAAAATGCAACTATGCGATTTGATTTCATCGCGTGTTGCACAGTAGGCTACCAATAAAATTCTACATCTAATACAGTTAAAATATAAATTAAAGATAACCCTCATCTCACTTCGTAACAGTACAACAGCTAGGTACTAGTAGGTACTCTTGCCAGTTTCGATCATCCGTTTTTCTCCTCCGTTTGCTATCTCGAACAAATTTTCTTTTTTGCTCGATCTTTTTTCAAGAAGATGCGGTACTAACGGGCAGACTGCGGGATGACAAAACGGACAGTTCGAACAACTTATCCCTTCCCTTCCGTTTTTAGAAGAAAACAGAATCGTAACGCAACGGTAATAAAAAACGGATGGTGTAAACCTACACTAAGGCGAGGTCAAGAGCATTTGATGCGTCTACGTGTGATATGAGTTCAGTTTGAGGGTTCACCTCCTCCTCGCTTTCCTCCGAGCCGATCAACGCTATATAGAACTGACACTAGCAGATGTCCCCGCACTTAATTTACGCTTTAAAAAGTCAATACGTCGATATTATTCATAAAATCCGCCTATTCCGAATTCCCGCTAAACCGAACGGTGTTTGGTCCCAACTAGTTCGGAATAACGGGACTCTACTGTCAGTGAAAAACGTAATAAATTAAGTTCATCAGATATGTTGGAGATTAAGAGATATTTTGTAAAGACTACAACCTTGTACTAAATGATCAGGTAGAATTTGTTGAAACCATTTTTGCTGTTTGACCCTTATATCACTCCCGTGCCCTTCCACATCCTTTCCCTTTCATTTTATTTGTCAGCCAAGTAACTGTTCTCTATTGTAATATGTATACGGCTGTTTTCTATATTTTCCTTAGTCCTTGTTAAGCTGCCGTCGCTGGGGAAATCCTGATCGGCAAGACTCAATAGAATTTTGTAGAATTTACTAAATATTGTGTCTGTTTTTTCATTAAAATGGAGTTCTACCAAGTACTTCAGTTCAATAGTGTAAATCGTATTTACTGTATTCTTACTGTAAGTGATGCATGTTTGAGTTTTGAGGGATAGCTCCCATTTCATATGCATATTTAGTTACTACAATAAGAATAATGCTTATACAGGGTAACAATTAAGTCTGGAAACGGTTTAATATTTCGTATTTAAACAAATTTGAAGGTAGATGTGATTGAGGAACCTACTCTTTGTAAAAATACTATTTTATTAAGATTTTTAAAAAAATCCGCCATCTTGGATCTGCCATTTTGAATGTAACTTTGTTTTTTTTTTTAAATGGGAAGGTGGTTATGCGATACATCATTTCGATATAGATTTCAAGAGAAAACCGACGGTGAAATTTGCACATCCATATCTTTAACCGATTAAAAATAGCGGTCAAAGACAACGAAATCGTGTTTTCCGATTTTGCCCCATTTTGCTGTACTTTTTTTTTATGGGCAAATTTTGAAATATAGACTTCTTTAAATGTTATTTAAACGCTTTTCTGGCCACTTAAAAAGTATATAAACTGTGAAAAATCTTACTTCAGCGATCTCAATTTTGATTGCAATTTCAAATTAATTGAGATTTCCAAAATATAAATGTAGGCACTAGGCTACCATCAAGTTTAAAAAGTGAACTCGATTTGATTTGAAATTTTTTTAAATATAATTTTAAAAATTAAATACAAAGTTTGGATTGAAATAACACACTTTTCTACCAACAATCTTTTATTATTTTTTTATTTACATTATTTCTCAAATCACGATTTGTTACAAAAAGGTAGTTAAGCTGAACACATGTAAATTTGAACGTAGGTACTCAAATATTTAAAAAATGATTAAACTCTAAATGTTTTACCTTGCAATTTATAAAGGGGACGGGGAGTTTAGTGAAAGACAGAGAGGACAGAGTTGTATAGAACGGACACTGGGGCTCGCCGGTGAGGCCGGCTGGTCACTCAAGATGGCGGCTACTCGGCGTTACATTAGCCAGTGTCGCGCCCTATTCTCGTTCCAGTCAACATATCTCAGCAGATAATTTTTTCTCTTACCAAATAACCAAATTTTCCCTTGCATGTCGAAAAATTTTATGTTCATTTGTTTTTTACTTAAATTTATGTTTCAGAAAAACACTTTTCTCATTCGACAGTGTTGAGTTTTATACATTTAAAGCACTCTGTTGCCTTCAGCAAGGTTTGGTCCTTCTAACTGTGAAGTTTCATAATTTTTGAAAGATGTTTAGATGTCGATTGCTCGCACGAGTCTACCGGCTCACTGCCCCACATGCATTCAGTATAGGAAAAGCCACTCTATATAACTCTGTCCTCTCTGGGGAAAGATAGTCAACTGGCCACCTAAAGTACAATCTGGCATACGACTAGATAAAGTACAATCTAGTCACGCACCAAGTACAATCTAGTTTTACAACGCTTCAGCCGCCGCAATAGTCCATCGTTCCACTGCTCTAAAAATTACGTTTTATATTTCCCCTCTCCCAATCAGAGGTACTTGTGCGGCGTACCGGTGCTTACCTTCACAAATCAAGCACTGGGTTTAGTTATTAATATCTATATCTAGTTTTTGTTTTTCAAATTCTGCCTGTATACTATACCTATTGATAAACTTGTTGTTATTTTATTTCCAGTTAAAAGAAAACAGCTCACTGAAAGGATGCAGTGTTGAGTTAAATGAAACTCGCATGAAACTGGAAAATCTGCGTGGCGCTGATAATGACTTGAGGAGAACTAGAATACTTCTACAAGATTACGAAGACATTATTATCAGCCTAAGAACTGAGTTGGACAGAGAAAAGGTCGAAAAATATGAAGCAATCACTGAAAAAGAACAATTAGAATCCAAATATGAGGATGAGAAAAGCATTTGGAACATACAAATCAATAATTTGAATGATCAAATTCATGAACTAAATGAAAAAATGATAACTAATAATAGCAATGTTGAGGGTGAGATTTTGGTCTTATTAATTCATAAATAGTCAGCTTGGTTTAGTTGAGTTTCATCCCACCGACGACTTGTTACGTAAACAATGAAACGGTATAAATATCTTATCTGCTTGGGTAGTTCTTAAATTCCATTCTCTGCCAAGATCATTAACGTTTCTTTATAATGTGGTGTTGTAAAATCCGGTAAATGTGTAAATTACAACCGAATGCAATTTTCTCTAATGTTAGGACATACCAGCACTAAAATATAATTTAAATCACACTGCCCTTATAAGAATACGTCAATGTAATACGATTTGCACTAGTACACATTAACCCTTCTCGGGCTATTGACGGATTCCCTCCTATGATTCTTTAATTTGTGGGCGATTGACGGATATATTCGTCTCGAATATTTCTCCTCCGGACGTTTGACGGATATATCCCGTATGATTTTTGGCGATTGACGGATATATCCGTAAATGTGAGAATATTTAGTAATCACTTTTGTTTTATTACTTAGAAGTTTATAATAGTATAGAAATGGCTATCAATGCATTTTATCGGGTATTTAGTGGGTAAAAAGTTTTTTTTTTTATATCTTGACAGTAAGACGAAATAAATGAGTCCAAACATGATATAGATATAAATTCTACTCAATATTGTACGAAGCCTAAACATCTTAATTTAGTCGCTCTCGGGCCTTATTCGTTTGTGCCGAAGTTCAACGAAAAGGCAGCGAGAAAGCCGATCACGTCCATGCCCGAACTTTTCTTTATTTAATTTAATGAATAAGACACCTTCTATGCCAAAACGTTTGTTACATATCATATTTTATTAAACTTTTAAATATTTATTTGATATATACTAATCTTTGTTTATGTCTTAATTTTAACTTTTTTTATGACAACTTATTTACTACCGGAGTTTGGTACTTTGTGTAAATGAGTTTTATTTGGTACCCTTAAAATTGTTGTAATTATGTCGTGTTTGGACTTGTTTTGTTCATAGTTTTATAGTTATCTCAAAAAATTACAAATAAGAAGAGAAAAATAATCAAATCGCAACGTAATGTTAACATTTTTTTAGCGGTGAGTCCTGCTGGAAAGTGCGCATGCGTAGTTAGAGGGTCGCCTAATCACTCACAGTCCATAGACCGCCTGCCAGACTGTAGTGCATTGATTTGTCATAATCTCATGATACTGAATTTTTATTTACAATCATCAACTCCTATACGCGTTTACTTGCTCCTTAAATTAGCCTTTGACTACGAATCGACTCATTAAAGTTTCCTTTAAACTGTTATTATAGATGTCCTACGGAGTAAATTTGAACGAGAGAAGTTGGATATTATAAGAGAACAGGACCATGACAGAGATGCGTACCAGAAACTCATTACTGAAAAAAATATACTCGAGAACAATTGTGATTCTTTACAACGAGAACTTGCTAAGTTAACCGGTAATAAGAATTACTACAGCAATCACACACGGTCGCTTAGCGATGCATCCACCGTATCCGTCATGGAAGAAGCTTCTAATATGACGATCGAGTTACACGATGAGGTGAGTCTAAGGGGTTTTCTTCTGAGAGTGTAGCTATTCTAAAGAGGCAATTAATCAACTAGGCATTGAACAAATTCTAAAACAAAGACTACATTTTTGTTCAGATATGAAAAGTCTGATGTCCCTACTTTATGAATAACTATCATAAGGAAGCACTGTCTGTCAAATCTGGTATTGGTTCAATAATTCTATTTAAAAATATTTTCTCAATTTTTGTTCACACTTAACCCTACAAGTGTTTGACTACTCGATTGAGCAGTCATAACGCTTGGCCTAGGTCTCACACTACTCAATTGACAACTCTACTTTGTATTGAATATTTCACCCACTAAAAATCATCCAATCGCAATAAAACAAAAACCGTTGGAAAGGAAATGATTTAAACTTTAATTTTTTTATTTAAAATTTTTTTCTAAAACATATTTTGACATATGTAATCATTGTTTTAAAATTGTAGTTTCCTGTAAAGCTATTGCCACGTGTGAAAACACAAAGAAATTACTCAACTTTGTCACTTCTCTAAAGCTCAATATTGCTCGACAGAAATATTTTGACAGTAATATAAAGATACCTTTGTCAAGATTTGAATTTTCTAAAACTGCCTTCCAATCAGACGTCTCTCTTTAGTTTCAAAAATATAAAGGTTTCTCAATTGGACAGTTTTCAACCAATAAAACAGAACTTTTTGCATTCGAGATATCTCTTACAACTCAAAATATTTTAGATATGTTTATATCTAATTTTATACCAAATTTCAATCTTTCGTTTGGTGTAAAGCAAACCATATTTACTCTAACGGTTTTGTTCGTACAGTGCTGAGAAATACTGACAAGTGGGAAATTACAAAACTCGACTTTCTCACGCTCTCGAAGTGGGAGTTGCAACGGCTTTTCACACGATACCTCGTGTAGGATTCGTGCACGAGAGGTTTTATTTATTCAATCTCATATTGTGATTCAAGTAAAGCTAGTTGAAATATTTTTATGAATCAATAATTTACAATTATACAGTTTAATTCTTTGATTTATTCTCCACACTTATAATATTTCATTTTAGGGCAAAGCATATATTCCTAAATTACTATCCAAACTATGCCTAGTTTTGTTAGCTGTCTTGTAGTAGGAACATAACTGGTGTTTTCAAAATAAGAAATTGATAAATATTTTTATACAGTTCTATTTAGAACTAAATTACAAAACTTTTGTACATTTAAAAAGAAAAATTACAAAAAATGTTTACTACTTTTTATGTAGGCCTAAAGTTTAACTTTTTCCTTTTGTTACTGGACATTTTTCGTTTCTTGAGCTAATAACTTTGTAAATTTTAAATCTATCAATTTTTACTGGCATATATGAATTATCTGAACTTTTCTCTACAAAAAAACTACGGAACACTTTTGGATTGGTTTATAATTACTATATTTGGCGAATTTTTGAAAATATCCTTGCACTCGCCCCGAAATGGCTTTGCATTGCAAAAAATTAGCATGGACAGTTCTGTACAATAATAAACTGAATTAATAAAATACATATACATCAGAAAGTATTGTAATCCTGTTGATAAGTTTAATGTTTGAACTCAACATTTGTCTAGTCATTACATAGGCCTACTTTAATACTGTAGTCACATATATTATTCCTTTACTATCTCTTTGTTGGTCATCTATTTTGTACACATTTTCTTCATTAGTCAACAAGCTGATTACAGCTTATCTATGGTCGTCACTTTAACTTATCACAGGGCATTTTTAATACGTTTGCTGTAGGTTGAATAGAAACCTCTTGATTTTCTCAACACTATTACACAGAATGTGTGTTTTTATCAATATTAAACTATATATGCTGTCCAATTTTCTTTACATTTTATTGATTTCAAATGAAGAGTTTGTTTGGTAATGAACTGTGTGGTGCTTGACAAGCAAAAGTGTTTGTCTTTTCGAAGGTGTTTCTAAAGTATTTTTTAATATATTGTTATGTTTTGGAAAAGCGAATCATTGCATTTATAATAACTAAATGAAAAGCTTTATTCAAACGGTAGTGAAGGTGATTGTGAAAACTTTTACTATTACAAGATGATGAGCTAAAGCGTTATGTTGTGATTTCAGTTATAACTGTTATCTAAACAGTTATTTAGTAGCAGTTGCTTTTGATTAAACACGATATTAAAACAATTGAAATATAAAAAATGTATTGATTACCTGTATGTAAGAAAATGTAATTATATTTAGAACACATTATTTTAGTCTGTACATTGTTTTATTGCCAAAATGGTAAACCAATAAATGTTAAGTACAGTATAACAAATGAATACAATTATAAAAGCAACAATAAAGGATGGTTAGTTATCTAAATATGTTTAAGTATCACAGTCTATTTGCTGTCATTCTTATTAGCCAATTTCCACTATTGAAAATAAAACTTTATTTGTTTAAAACCCAATAACTGTCCTGTCGAACGTTACTGCAGTGCTAGTGCCTCTATCTGACGACTAAATACTGTACTGCTAAAAATGTACCTTAACCCTATAAGCGTCAGGCCAATTACTGTTAGAAATACCTACCTCTAAGCGTCAGGCACTTTTTACTGCTTGTACGCATTATCACTTGAACATCTATAGAATGTATCCTATTCAAGTAAAGTGTACACTATTACACATTTTATTGTTTTGGAAAGTATGGAGAACATTGCTGTGTAGATGAAATATTTAAAAAAAAATTTCTCTAACTAATTTTGCGTTTTGAACGGGAAAAAAGTAAATTGGTAAACAAAAGTTTCAAAAGTAAAAACCAGGCAAACTAAGTACGATTTCGGCCCGAATAAATAAATTTTTGCCTACAGCTCCGATTTCGATGCAGTTTTCTGGATCGTGTTCGGAAAAATACCAGGAAAAAAGTACTCTGTTTGATTAACAATTCAATAAATAACTGACTCCTTTTGTTTAACAATGTGGATATTTATTTAACACGATATAAAAATTATTTCTTTTAAATACAAAATTCTCCTTTGAGGATTGAAATTAGAGCACTTCACAATTGTACTGTTTTGTTTAATACAACGTAAAATGAAATTACTTTTATAATATACCTTCTCTATATTAAAAACAAAACAACTATTTATATATAATTTATTATGAACAAAAAAAAACTCTTTGTTTTGGGTTAAAGAGAACCTGGCTGTTAAATACACTATGCTAGATTTGTGTTACTATAGTACAGAATAAACAGAATGGTCAGAAATAAAATTAGCGCCCCAAAAACCCCCAAGAGGAAATTTTCATGTCTCTATCGCAACTTCACAAATTTTCCCCCAGAGCCCCCCGGTTCACCAGGGTCATTCGCATGGTCAGAAATGAGGTCAGCGCCCCCCAAAACCCCCGAGTACTGATTTTTGCGGCTTTTCGTCCATTTTTAGAGGTTTCAAAAAATTATGCACCTGTGATGCATTTCC